>CAUYON010172471.1:0-46779 GCA_963573935.1 Arctocebus calabarensis
CAGCTCCTTAGGCCCAATTCTTTGGATTTTTTGAAGGTATTTTTGTCGTCATTGTTCAAGACAGAGTCTCCCTCTGTAGCCCAGGGTAGAGTGCCATGGAATCATCATAGCTCACAGCAACCTCAAACTCCTGAGTTCAAGGAGTTATATATACATATATATATATAAACACACATACACACACATATATATAATGAATTAAGGACTCTATAAAGTTCTGTAATTTTTAAAACTGTTTGGGTTAACTTAGTGTTACCCACTCTTTTTTGATTAGGGAGTGCCTTTTTTAAATAAAACTCTGATTAACCTTCGGAAAATAGTGAACCAGAGTATACAGATACAAAAGGAGGGAAGTACGAACAAATAACCATTAATATGTAGATCTTTTGTAGTGTTAGTGGCTGGGGAATGAAAGATTCTTATGCTCCCCTTTCTCTTAAAATAGCAATTAGAAAATATCTGATATGGGACAGCACCTGTGGCTCAGTGGGTAAGGCACTGGCCCCATATACCAACGGTGGCAGGTTCAAACCCGGCCCCGGCCAAATTGCAACAACAAAAAAAACAGCCAGGCATTGTAGTGGGTGCCTATAGTCCCAGCTACTCGAGAGGCTGAGGCAAGAGGATCGCCTAAGCCCAGGAATTGGAGGTTTCTGTGAGCTGTAAAGCCTTGGCACTCTATCGAGGGCTATAAAGAGAGATTCTGTCTCTAAAAAAAGAAGAAGAAGAAGAAGAAGAAGAAGAAGAAGAAGAAGAAGAAGAAGAAGAAGAAAATATCCAAACCCAACTAATATGTCTGCAGACTTTAACTTTTAGCCACTGTAATAGGTTTAAAATCAAAAGAACAATAAAATCTGTCAGGCTGGATAGTATCTGTTAATTTCTAATACTTGTATGGACTGTAATTAACCTTGGGTTATTGAGAAATCAAATGTTCAGGCTTTAAGAACATTAGTTCTAAACCTTTATCTACTGCCATGATAGGAAAAATGAAAGTCAGAGAGCAATAAAAAAATATAAATTTTAAAGAAGTTTCTTCTTTTCTTTCGTCTTTTTTGGCACCTCAGTTTAATAAAGCACATAATGACCATGTTTTTAAGAAGTTGTACAAGGTAGCTCTTAAGTAGGGGCTTTGTCTATCTTGCTCCTGGTTGTATCCTGAGGATTGCATATATTTAAATACTCAATAAATATTTGTTAAATACCAAATTTAAATTGTGAACAATGATGACAAAGGTACATTTTTATTCCACTTTATACTTCCTCATCCACATTACCTCATTTCATATCTTTTTGACATATAAAGGCATTATCTACCCTTTCTACCTCCCTGCATGTAGGAATCCTTCTGCCCACAGTCCATTGGGACTTTCTATTTTTTTCCATTCATGGATCTTTCCCCTCTCCCTTTTTGCCCAAATTAATAAGGGTTGCACTTCTGCCACTTGCAGGAAAAGAATCTTCATAGAACAATCTTTGTTGCCATCTACTATACTGAAAACTACATTAATGGCAGACATTGATATAATTTGTTCTTCACTTGAAAATTTTTATTTTTTGAAGATGAACAAAATTATTGAAAGCTAGAACTCCAAAACTGAACATAATTCTAGTATAATCTGAACAAATTCCTTTCTAAAATACTGTGTGAAATATTCAAGACATAAGCAAAAAGGACATTCTCTACATCTAATGGAAGTATCTGGAGAAGCTCCTGCTGTTGTGGGATGGGGGGGTTGAATATAAAGAAGCTTTCAAGTTGAAGACAAGAGTAAACTTGCAGAGGTGGATGGCAGGGTGAGAATCCAGCCACCCAACTCAAATAAGAAACAGCAAATCATCTATCTCAAACAATAATCTGAAACTGGAATGTAAGAAAGTTGGATTCAAACCAACAGAGACAAAGGAGAGGGTGAATTTGGACTAAGGAGAGATGGGTAAGAATTCAGAGCATGTCCTTCAGGTTGGGAAAGCCTTTGGATAGCACTCAGTCAAAACCCAACTTTGTCAAAGCCTCACCTACAGGGGCAACAAGTTGTCAACAAGATCTTAGTGATGCTTCTAAAGCCAGAAGTGGCAGGAGAAGTTTTAGTGGCCAGGGCTTAAATAGAACATAGAGTCCAGGAACAAGGAGTGTGGGCTTCGGAGCCAAACTGCCTTGGTTTGAATCACACTGCTGTCAATAACTGTGTGGCCTTTGGCAAGTTACTCTGCCTCATTTATAAATGGAGATGACAAGCCTCTCACAACTCACAGGGCCACAGAGAGGAAAGGTGAGGCTGGTACATTACCTGGCACACTATGTAGGTGCTGAATAAATGCTCATTGTTAACCTAGTGACTACACATTCTGAGTCCTACTTTTAGCCAACATTTTCTAAGTCATTATAAATCATAACGCCTTGGAATTAAATGGATTGCTATATTCATATCTCTGTTTAAATTCTTTGAGCTTTGGCCTTTTCATCTATAAAGTAGGACTTTAATACCTATAACACAAAGAAAGTGTCCAGCACAGGGACTATTCCTGTTAATAGGCAATGAATATTAATGTCCCAAACTGAGGGTCACCTGCACAACTATGTTTCTCTTTACTAGAGCTAAGAAAAAAAATCCAGTCGAACTAATTGGAATAGCCCAGGTTGGGCCCAACTGGGTGTGTAGAATGGAATTCTATGTGCACCTGAGTTTCATTTGGATGGTTCCTTAATTTAAGTAATGGCAAACTGTCAGTTCTTTGAACATTAAAGACTATGATTAAATAAAATAGCCAGAAACTCAAGATTTCTTAGGTGTGTCATAGAAAAGAAATTCCAGGCTGTAGACTTTCCCCTTGAGAGTTGTGGCCTCAGTTACCTTAAGTTCCAGTGCAGACACCATCAACAGAAATGTCCCTATTTACCAGAGCTGCCATGGTGATGGCCACTTTTGTTTTCGAGGTGAGACCTAAGCAGTGTTCCGATTAGGTACCTAAAGGAAGCCCTGGGGACGTTACTGTTATTTAAATTAATTATTTAACTGACTCATTATTTTTTTAGCTACCCAATATTTCAGAGACCTTTAATTACACCTATCGGCAAATGTGTAATTAGTTTTAGATTATTTTGGTTTTGTACATAAGATTGACGGCTATGTATTAAGTGCATTAGTTAGAATAATATATTCGAGGATTTAAGGAATTTGGGTCTGATTTTAAAGCACTCCACTATCTCTGGCTGGTCCTCAACTCAATCCCTTAATCTTTTGGCTTCTTCCTCCCTCTGCACAGAATGCCTCTGGCAATGCACTGAGTGCGGTATTTGTAGGAATACATTAAATAAGGGGCTTAATATCCCCGCTGAGAGGGGAGTAAATTGCTCTTTTGTAGGCTCCATTAGCTCAGCTAAGAATATTAGCCCAGGACTCTGGGTCTTCGATGGACCATCAGAAGTAAGGTAGCATCAATTTGAGTGTTTTGACTTTGCTCCTAAATGAATCTGGACCATGGAAAAAGAATATGGAGAGGATAGAAAAGCAGGTGCAGAGGAGAGTGAGCTTGGTGAGTCAGAGGAAGAGGTAGAAGGATGGAGGACCAAGGTCTGAGAAGTGACGAATGGTGGAGACAGAGGCAGAAAGGGAAAGGAGAAAATTGCTGAGTGAGAGGAAGAGCACAGTGACGTGAAATGTAGATTCCCCTGGGCCCAGACAGAAAGGTACGGAGAGGTGGCAGAGCAGGCGGGAAGGCCAGCTCCCTCCAGAGAAAGGGTTTGTGAGGCTGTCCTCTCTCTCCTTCCAGGGGCTTCCCCCAGGTAATCTGGCTCAGAGAGAGTTAGCTTTAACAGCTTGAGGCATTTAGAAATGTACTCCTAAGGTGACACGTCTCCAGGACCTAGGGAGTTAACCAAATATTAGTACAGTGGGGAGAAATGCTGTTTCTTGGTGTTCTTCAAATCAAACAATAAAGCCAAGTGGCAGGGACAGGAGGTGACAGCAAACAATAGGAGAGAACCAAAGGGATCAAAGACTACTTTCATGGTATCTCAGTGATACCCATTTACTCCTCATAATCATCTAAATGTTACTCTCCGGGACAGCTGAAAGCTATAACCACTGCACTATCACCTTGATCTCTGCACAGGTGGCTCAAAGATTTGCTTTGAATTAGGAGTGGTGGTAGAAATCATAATAATGATAACATTTATTATGGAACATTTATTGCTTGCTTTATGTCAGGAATATGCACAGGCATTCATCCAAAAGGGATTTGTGGTAGGTCTACAAACAAAACAAAACAAAAACACCCCAAAACTTCTAAGAGGGGAGAGAAAAACAACACATATACACCGTGGTTTGGGAAAACGATAGTAAATTTGACACAGCAATAGAGGTTATATAGAAATTACCTCATTTTGTCCTCTCCAAAACCCTATGAGGCAGGTACTTTAATAATCCCTTTTTATAGGGAAGAATCTGAGAAAACCAAGATTTGATATTATGTCCTTGGCCTGACATCAAAGGCTAGTATTAAAAAAGCAACTGCGGGAATCTTACTACTTAACTGCAACAACAGCAATTTCAAAATTATTCACCAGAAAAATGTATTCGCTCTGCCTCTCCTAAAAGATAGCCATGATTATTGTTGTGTAGTATCCCTCTTAAGTTAGACATTCCAATATCCCTTATATAAGGACCCTTATGAGAACTTCCTCCCAGAGACTGGGCCAGAAAGACTTTCTCCTAAATGAAACTGTATAATTCCTTTCACTTGGCAATGAGAGTTAAGAAAGCCTTCATTTCTCCTATTTCATTGCTATGAGGAAGCCTGGAGCTAAGTTTTATATTCAAATACTATTGTTTATCTTTCATTGTAAACTACTTCAAGTCCTTTATGGAAGAAGGTACAGTACAAATAAACAAAACACAAGCAAAATATAATCCTGTTAGGGCCATGCAAGCAATAATGTAATAAATAATTTATTAAATTATTTTACAACACTCCTGAAACCATTTTATCTGAAAGAGAATACTCCAAACACAAGTCTACGCAGATACTATTTCCTGTAGTGTGTATCACATTTTTCTTTCCCTTGAATAGCATTCCAAACCACTTTGGGTAAAGAATATGAAATTTAGAGAAAATTAGCTGACTACTCTCATATATCTTCTTGTTACAGAAATCTAATTAAAGTCTTGAATCTTGTCCAAAGCTGTGCTCTAAAATAAACCGATTTAAGCCTCAATTTGTAAGTCAGGCTTAAAATGTAGAATAATTTCACTCATTTCAATTATTCACGGGTTAATAACTATGCTTAATTTGTAGATTTTTAATTGGTTCCAAAGTTTCTTCCAGGAACACAACCGTATCTTGTCCCAATGACTGATGAACCCTGTATGTAAGTACTTGATCACACATCAAGGGAAGCCTGTTACAAGCGCCAACATGTAGGTAATTTAATCACAAAGCTCCCATCACTTTGAGTTTGCTGCTTTTGTGAGTGATTGATGCTTTCAAAAAACAAAGCCTTTCATTTCCAGAACTTTTATTATGGGGGGTGATTATGATTTTTGTTTCACTTAAATGTTATTCTATACTTAAGCATTTCAAACAAAATCTCATTTACAGAAAAAGAAAGGAAGGAAAAACAGAAGGAAGGGAGGGAGGGAAGGAGGAAGGGAAGGGAGGGAAATGAACAAAATAGAAAAGCAGGGAGAACAGCCAATAGCTGAGAAGACCACAAATCTTGAGCAAAAAATAATTAGCTAAGAAGCCAGTTCTGCTTATCCAGCAAGTGCTTATAGTTCAACATTATGCTGCTTCATTCCAGTTCAATTTTAGCTGTTACATAACCTACACTTTCACTTCTAATTATGTGATCCTTCTACTTTGGTATTTTATACATTGGCCAAACATTTATGGAGATAAGGTTCTTGTATTACATATATAAGTATCAAAACAAATTCTTATTCTAATACTTATTTTGCAACTGTCCTGAAATTGCAAAAAAAAAAAACAAACATTATATGAAGTACTATTTACAATATAGCCTGGCCTATAAATAGTACATATAAAATAGTCTCAATCTGTGGCACTTGAAATTGAGCTGAAATTCCTATAAGAATCCTACTCTAATTCATAATTTTATACAGTAGATAAGAAAAATTTTCTTTTGACAGCATAGACAGCAGTCAAGTACTCCAAATTAGATCATGGCCTGGTGACAGCCCAAATATTGCTAACGCTATCTTTAAAGCCTTGGAAATAGAAACTCTGTAAAAAGTATGTATGCTACAACTGTTTAAATCAAACGTCAGCATAGTGTGGGCTATATCGTGTTCCTTAGATGCAGCTGCAAATTCCCAACTTTCTTATCTGTGAAGTGAGTATACATCAGAGGTACATTTTCTGTTAAGCTGATAAAGCACAAAATTTCAAGGATCTTCTCTAGCAATACAGTCATGGGGTCATGTATCTTTGTACACTTTGTAAAAGTTAGGTATCATAACTGCAATCAGCTGAGACTGGGGTCTCTTTCCACTTTGCTTTTTCTTCTGTCACTTTCTTTCTCCTTGGGTGGTGTTGGGGCAGCCTGGGAATGCTGTAATTTTGTTTATTTTTTAAAGAGGACCACTCAAATTGCATTAACAAAATGTGCACCAGCCACCAGGTGTGACGGCAATATCTGTTACATACACAGGTGTGTTGTGAGGTAACAATACCAGGTATATTGTGTGTATCCAGTGGATGTTAGTGATGACTATTCCAGTGTGTGCTCTTTCTCCACATATATACCACGGGAACCAAAATGTGTATACACATCTTAAGAGAGCTTATTGGAAGAAAAGTAGATCAATCTCAAAAAGTTTATGAATTGCAAGCAAAATGCACGTGTGTAGCAAGGCTATTTACACTTGAATGGTACCCGCATTTCAACTTTGAAAAGTAATACACAGATAAAATCTCTTAAAATGTGTATATATATATATTTTTGGCAACCTGACACACATATATAAAACAAGGTCACAGAAGTCAGCATTTTATGTGATGTGTTTTAAAACTAAAATTTTCTTCATGGAAAGATTTTTCAACCCCAGGCCATGGGCCCATATCATCGTTTTTTTGGGAAGCCCTCGGCATTTTTGCCTCTGTTGAGTGCCTTCCTCTATTAAAAAATATTTTAGATCTTCATTAGTACATAGAAAATATATTAATATATGTTAAAACACTTCCTTAAACCTAAATGTTTATTTTCTTCTGACTTGAAAAAAATTAAGATTTTTGTGCGCTCCTTGAAGTGTTGTGGGCCTTGGGTTAATGTGCCTAATGGGAAAAAGTTACAAGATTCTCCAATAGGAATAGATCAATTTCCCAAACCATCAAAAGAAGGGGGGAGGGAATATACCTTGAAAGAGGTTTCATACACAAAATACAAAGTTTTCCAAACAAGGCCTTAGGGATAACAGAAAGCATTTAATATTAGTTTTAGCGTTCAAAGTAAGAACATGGGCTCAGCGCCTATGGCTCAACGGGCTAAGGCGCCAGCCACGTACACCTGAGCTGGTGGATTCGAATCCAGCCGGGGTGACAAACAACAATGATGGCTGCAAACAAAAAATGGCCGGGCGTTGTGGCGGGCGCCTGTAGTCCCAGCTACTTGGGAGGTGGAGGCAGGAGACTCGCTTGAGCCCAGGAATTCGAGGTTGCTGTGAGGTGTGATGCCATGGCACTTTATCCAGGGTGACAGCTTGAGGCTCTGTCTCAAAAATCAAATCAAATCAAAATAAGAACATGGATGGAGCTAGCCATTAGGACACTAGTAGAGACGATACCTTGCTGTGAAACATTTTTTTGGTCGACTTTTCTATCAATGTGCTTTCAGGCGTTTTGTTGCCCATTTTACGCTATCAGCAGGGAAAAGTTATTTTAGAAAATAATCCTCATTTTACCAATTTATAAATTGCTTTGGAATTTCACCCAAAGTTCTCTCTATAAAAACACGTCGGCCGTGGTGCTGCTGGTGCTTCAGATAAATCACAAATGAAACAACCCTGCTTCCTATTGAAGGTGTGTCTGCAGAGCCCTCACTCTGCGTGCCAGGGGCTCTATCTGGCACATTTCTGAACTTTGCAGAATTAATTGCGCCGAAGAGAACACCATCAAACACGTCCGGCACAGAGCGTAAACATCAAATCACGACTATGCGCCATCAAACACTCTTCTAGCTAATTTCATTTGCTGCATTACTCTGAAGGAAAACCCAGGCCAAGTGCAACTGCGGAAATGGGAACAATGCACGGAGGAAAAATCTCACCCCATTAAGGGATCCGTTTCTTCTCCGCACAAATAAGCCCACCACGCCTTGGAGGCAAGACTAGATGGCTCCAGGATATTCTCAGAATGCCCCCGAGGGCCCTGTCGGGCTGAGCGAGCTCTGCGCCAGGGAGGAAGAACGAGACCTGAGCTGCAGCGCCCCGGCCTCGGGAGCAGTTTAGGTAACTCGTAAAATCTAAACCCTAAATAATCGGCCTCCCTACTCCCAGCCCCAGGTGGAGAAGCTGGTTTTCCTGTGCACTGGAGTTGCAGAGGCGGCTAAAACACGGCCCCACGTTTTCGTCTCCTCGAGGCGATGTTTGCAGTGCGTACGGACACCGTCTGCGAGTCGCTCTCCTTCCCGCAGGCCGCCCACGCACGGCCGGCCTTTCTAGATGATTTGCACCGGCTGGGCCGCTCCGCTCTGCCCGGCGCTTCTGTGACCTTCCGAGATTGGCCTCGCCACCCGAGTGTCAGCGGAAGCACCACCCTCGGCGCCCGTGGGCCCGCGCGCGGCGGTGATCCTCCCGATTCCCAGGGGTAGCCCCGCGGGAGAGCGCGTGTGCGCGTGGCCGGGCTCCGGGCGGCGGGGCGCGCGGGCAGCTTCCGGCGGGGGCGCGCGGGGTGCGGGCGGCGGGGCGGGGCCGGGGGCGGGGCCGGGCCGCGGCGCCCCCCGCCGAGCGGCGTGCAAGCACCACCCCCGCGCGCCGCAGTCGGTGCTGGAGCGTCTCGGCCCTGGCGCTTACCGTTGCCTCTGGGTGGCTCTGGCTGCGACTGCGGCTCGCGGGGTCTGCAGAGAGCTGTGGGCTGGCCCTGGCCTGCGGCCGCCTTGAGCAGCCCAGCGCTGGGACCCGAGAGGCGAGACGGCGGCTGCAGGTTGTGCCCGGCCCCCTCCTTGGCGGCTCCAGCCCTCGGGCGGCTGCGGGCTCCGGGCAGCCCCGGGGCGGCGGCCGAGCCGGCGGCTCGGAATGGCGAGATAGCAGCGCGGGAGCGGCCGGTGAGTGCCCGGGCGGGTGGGCGCGACGCGGGGAGTAGGAGTCTCGGAGCCTGGAGCGGGGTCCCGCGGGCACGTCGCCGCGAGCGCCGGCGGCCCGGGCGGGGCTGAGGGCAGCGCTCCGGCCGGCCCTGGTCCCAAGGTCTGGGAAGCGTCCGAGGTGACTGACCCACGGGAGCGCTGTTCCGGGTCGCGCGGTCCACCGCGCGCTGTGGGTCACTCGCCGAGCGCCTGCCCCCCGCCGCCAGCTTCTGTCCCACGTAGGGCAGTGAGTTCTGGGGAGCGTAACATTGTTCTTTCCTTGTGGAGATATGACCTGCCAATTGACTTCGTAACCCCTGTACCCCAACTCCTCTTTAAACCAGTTCCTCGTCTTTTCTGTATTTATGGCGCATTCGATACCTGTGTTCTGTGTCCGAAGGCGCGGTAGTGATTAAACCCAAGGTTAGAGTATTGGCCGTCAAAGTTGTTCTGCGCGAAAGGTGTCACTTCTGATGCGTGCTCTAAAAGCACAGAGCTGGAATCAGGACTTCTGACTAACGCGAAACTGCACATCAAGTGTTCCGGAATTACTTGTGAGCTTGAATAATGTGATTCTGCTCCGCACATTCCGCTGCCAAAAATATATGAGGTCTTTTATTTGCAGTTGATTATCTTTGTGTTCCTTTTCCTATGTGTTCAGTGCAGTCAGATATAGATATAACCTGCAGTGTTAGGAATGGTTTTTATATGGAAATGAGTTCTTTGCAGTTCTTTTTATGTCTTTTAATGTAACAGTTTTTAACTAGGAGAGTTTCAGTTTAAAGTTCGCCTTCCATTTTATTCGTATTGATTTTTAGATTTGTTTTTAATTTAAAGAAGTATTTGCTTGGAGTAGAATTAATGTGAGTAAATAGTATCTTTAAGTCAGAATTCCAAACATGGTGACGAGATTAAATTTAAAGCAAACCTCCCTCCCCCACAAATGAAACGTTAAAACATTTTTCCCAGTGCAAATATTATTTGCCCCTCCCCTTAAGTGATTATTTTGCCACAAATCTGACATCATATTTTATTATTATCGGAGGGTTTCTTGCCTAAACCTGACAGAGGGAAGGAAACCTAAGTGTAGTCTGTGTTTTTAAAAACATGAGACTATTCTTTTGTTTCTTACACTTTCTGTTTTATAATAAGCTACGGGGAAACTGTTCCTTTGGAGGCATCGTTAGGGAGCTACATGCTCAATTTAAATGTGAGCTATGTCGTCAGGGTTAACTAAGCAGCTATTTCCTCTCCAAGAATTGAATTGAGGCTTCTTTGGCTTATATGTGAGATCACAGCCTCACAAGCATGGCTCTGTAATTGGGGGAGATTTGGATTCTCTTCTTGGAAATGAGAATCAGGGACCCTGCTATTGAAGGGAATAAATTTTTTGTAATTTTTTTTTTTTATAACTTCTGAATGGTCATCCTTGATGAATATGTTAGTAATAGTACAAATTATTCTTATGTTTAAATTTATTGTATTAATTTGTATGATAGGCAATCCATTCACACTGGAGAAGTTTCAGTAGATATAAAAAAAGTATGGAGTAAGAAAGTGTTAACTCTTTGCCACCATGTCCCACAGTGCCTGGTTCCTTCCCCAGGGCTGGGGCTGTTAGCGTACATCTAGACTTATCCTGTGCTCATATGAACATTTTGTATGTGTTCTTTTTATTTGTCTTTCCACAGGTGAGGACCCCCACTGTAGATTCTATTGCGCACCAGCTTTTCTTCCCACAGAGTACTGAATCATGGCAGTCTCCATCAGTCCCTAAGAGACCTGCCTCATTCTCTAAAAGCTGTTGAGTACTCCATTAAGGATGAACCATAATTTATTTAACCTCTTCTTTACTGAGATATATGTAGGTTGTTTCTAATATTTTGCTGTGAAGTTGTTGCAGAGCATTCGTTTTTGAGGTTTTTGAGTGGTTTTTGTTATTCCCAAAGGCAATAATAGTAATTCTTTACCTAATGTTCCAGGAAATAAATGTGCTGTCTCCCCAGTGTGCAGTATTTGCTTTTATATTACTTTGCAATGATCCATGAGGCTCTTTGGCATCTTTACTGTGAAGTCCGAGCTGTGATGATTAGTAACTAAAGTCATATTCCTTGAGTAACAACTGAGCTCTTTTGTTTCAGCAAAGGAACAGATATAAGGTTTTTTTTTAATCTATAGAAAAAACTCCTAGCGTTTAAATAATTTTGAACATGGAACGAAGACCTTATGTTTTTGATTAAAATGAAGAGGAAAACAGTTTCATAAAACTTGTTTGCCATGAGACACTAAAGTCCTTGCCTACTGTAGATTATCACTAGTATCTCATTTTAATATTGGTATAATATGTTCACAAACGTTACAACTGTGAAGGGGTTATGAACTACTCATAAGGGGAGGATGCTTCTAAAAATAGTTGGCTCTTTTTCTTTTAAGTGAAAAATTACAGACTCAGCATGCTTTTAAAAAAGAATTAATTGTAGAAGTGCTATTAATGGTAGACATTGAGCCTAAAACAATGTAAAGTTTTGAGTGTTAGTGTCACTTGAGTATTTCCATTGTGCTTATTTTCAAGAGTTGTATTTTAAGACATCACAGTGTAAGCTATGATGATCTTTTAAAAAAAAAATCTGTATTTTTAAAAAAGTTGATCAAGTCTTTTAGCGTTTAAGGTATTCTCTTTTGCCTTTATTTGGTTCCTGTCCCTGTGATACAAAACTAATATCATCTATGTTTGTTGTTCTTAAATAGGTATTTACTGGGCATCTGTTAATATTTCAGGAAAATTTCTAGGGGCTAAAATAACAGTAGTGATTGGGCGGAGGGGTCTGAGAGGTGGAGATCTGGAGGGAGACAGGCTCAGGCAGAGGGAAGGGCTTCTGCCAAGGCCTTGAAGTGGGACTGGGCGTGCATGCCTGAGAGGCAGGGCACCTGGAGTTGATGATGAAGGGGAGGGGCTGGGCTCGGTGCTCCACGTGTGGGCCTGTGTCCGGGAATGTTTATAGAAGAGAGCTGCTACACGGGACTGGAACACATGTGCTTGTGCTCCTCGCATCCTTAGCACCTGGTACTGCCTCTGTCAGAGTGGGCTGTGAAGAGTTATTGAGTAAGTGAATAATTACAGAGAGTAAGAAATAATCTTGCCTTATTTTTGTCAAAATACTTAGATTCGGGAGGCTTTTTTCTGAGTTTCCTAGGTTAGCTCTGGCCTTTGGCATTACCAAATCTGTTACACTGTTAACACACACTCTCAAATAACTGCTTTTGTCAAATTACTGCAGTAAGTCAGTTCCACTTGATTGCTTTTCCATAAACTTCAAGTATAGGATCTTAAGAGCATAGCTTTTCCAATAACAGTGATTCCTGAGAGTCTTAGTTAGCATTTTTGTCCTTTATTTCAGTGGACTAGCCATTTGCATAAGGGTAAGATTTCACAGATGCCTTCTTTGTACTTTGAATATTTTAATTCTTTTGGGCAGACAGCAGACTGATGAGCAGATGAAATATATGTACGTTATTTAGGTACTTTGATGCCCACAGGAGGAGTGTGTTGCATGCTCTATTGTTTAGGGAGTATTGGGAACTTACAGTATTTCCTCTTCCCAACTTCTAATCTGTTTATCATTCTAAATATATGTTCCTTTATAGTCATTGAAAGCCTGGGAAATGACTTCTATGCCAAGTAATTGTTACAGATGTCCAATAAGGATCTGTTGCCTATCTCTTGACTATGACTTTTGGGCTCCTATTCGATATTAGTTTAGTGATCTTTCAGAATATGGGTTTTTAACTTTTTAATTTCTCATTCTAATTGGTTGATAGATGAGCATAATAAATTGTTTCCACTTGAGATGATTTTATCTTCCAACTTTTTCTTACAAGTGCTGAATAAACTCTATGTAAAGGATGAACTCCTCAGCTCTTCAATTTTTAAGTGAAGTGGCTTATGTTCTTTTGTCCTGACAGTGGCAGCAGGAGCACTTTAGGTGAGTAGTAGAAGCACGTAACGTGGTTGTGATAAGTGTAGAGGCTTAGAAGCTGGAGTTAGAGTACTTTTTCCAGTTCCTTTCCATTTCCTTTTGTGAGCTCTGTCTTGAAATGTGTCTTGCTCTGTCTAATGTGATAGCACCTATGTTCTTCCTAGTGTACTACTGGTGCTGTTCAAGTAAGCAAAGCTTGGGTTTGTTAGATCCTGTCTTACAGTTTTATCCTGGAAACCGAGGGAAAACTTAATGGTAAGTAAATTTGCCAATGTGCTTTTGCAAAGTGGTAAGAAAATCTTGGCTCTTACTCATTCTTCTGGCTTATAAGGCAAACAAAGAGGAAGAATTGGGATCATTATGTATGCCTAGAGTTGAGAACATGTGTGGTATCTGTATTAAGTGGCAATATCCGTAGGGGCCACAAGGAGGTGATATTACTTCCTGACATGTGTGTGCTCTTCCCTAGTGAAGAGACCCTGAGGCCCCTGGCTGTACCTTTTTCTAACTGTTTCCCAAAGTAGCCTTCACCAAGAGACCCTGCATCCAGAACAGTTGAAATAGTAAAGGCAGGGACATTAGTGGAAACCAAGTGTTGGCAGAAGTAGTGATTCTGATTTCTACTTTTAGCAGTGCTAAAATGTGTGATTGTGTATGGCTGTTGAGTTGGGACTGGGGTAAGTCAAAGAGAGTTGGGAATCCATCACCAGGGCTTCAGGCTGCAGCTGCTGGGGTGTCCAAGTGCCACTGTAAACACCAAGACATGGTATGGGTCAGGGAATAGGGTACCAGCTCTTTTGTGCAGCAGGCTTGGAGACCCACTGCATTGCCCTATTTCATGCCTTGCTGTTTAGTGCAATATAAAAGTGAAGGAGATGAAGACATTGTAGAAGCCTCTTGAAAGAAACAGTTAAAATTCAGAGTGTAAGTCTTTAATTGGAACTTTATCCTGTGTTTATTCTTTGAAGGTTCCTGGGTTACCAACACTTTACTATAGATGTGAAATTAGTGTTTTGGGAGAACCTGGGTGTGAATTTTATGGAAGAACTGTATAAAACTCAAAATGCAAAGCTCTTGTGAATAATAGAAAATTAAGTATTCAAATAAAACCCAAAACATTTCAGAATTTTGTTGAGAGCCAGAAGGACCCTCAGAGTATCTGGTAACTTCTTCAGTTCAGTTTACAGATAAACTGAAACCCAGATGTGTTACAATTTGCCAAAGAATCCAGTAGTTCCTGACTGGCATTGTAACCATGATTTGCTAACTCTTAACTGCAGGGGGGTTCTGAGCTTCCTTCTAGAATAGCAGCTCCTCAAGGGCAGGAACTCCCTAGACTTCCCCACTGTGTCCCTGCATTAGAACTGTGCTCAGCCTAGAGTAGGCATTCAGATATTTGCTGAGTAATTGAATATTTAAAAGAATTTTAAGAACTTCAGATTGCCACTTGAGGTATAAGATAGTACTTACAAGATTTGAGATAATATGCAGTTTTGTGAGTTTCTTATTAAAGAATAGAGCATGTTGCTATTATAACCCAAACTTATAAGCCAGACTCTTAAGGTACATTGTTTTACCACTAGCTTGGCACCTTTCAGAATCCAATTTCAGTAGTTTATCTTTTAGTTTAGTCTTCTGGTATTTGGTGTCATTAAATTTTACGTTTTGTATTTGAAAACATACACTTTAAAATGTAACATTTGCCGTTTAAATTATTGGTGGCTTTTGTAGATGTGCTATATCAGTAGTTTTGCTATTTTAAAAACATAACCGTATAGGGATTTGATTGTTGAAAACCATGTCTAGCCAACTAGAGGGTTTTGGAAATTGTCACTTTCAAATGCTACCGTGGGTCTTTTAATTGTTACAACTTTTCTGGAGGGCAATTTTGTATTACTCATCAAAAGCCTCAAAAAATGTGCTCTGTCCCTTAGTCAGGCATTTTCACCACTAGGAATTTAAGCTGAGAACAAACAATAAAGCTTGTGTACAGAGACCAAGCTCTAGCAGTGGTTCTCGCCCACGTGCTCCGTGTGTCACCATGCTCCTGTCAGTACCTTTCTCCTTCCCACGGTGATTTTTAACCTGGTGGGAAGTCCATTTAGTGAGGTACATCAGATATCAAAGAGGGGCTCTCCGAAGCTGCGAAAAACTCAATTCCAGATTTTGGTGAACACCACAAAAATGTATATGCAAAAAGAAAAAGCCGTGTGATTTGCAAAAATGATTTGGTAACTTTGCTTGTAATCATTGAAACAAATGTTCAATAATAGGGAGAGTGATTAAGTGAATTGTGGTATGTATATACATGTGATGAAATACCTTTTGTTTATTAGCAGTGATGTAGGGGAGTATTTATTGATGTAGATTTTCAGTATTTGTAACTGAAAAAGCAGATTGCAAAACACTGCGTGTAAATTAATCTAAGTTTTTGTTTATTTGTTTGGAAGGTTTGTGTGTATGTGCATAATTTTCTACATATTATGTAGCAAAATGCCAAGAAGATTATAGGCCAGATGTTAGGTGAGATTATCTTTGTGTGCTGTTATTCATTTCATTTACCTGAATTTCCAACATATGACGCATTCCATGTGGTAAGGGAACTAGGATTAGAGCCTACTTCCGATGTACTGGTAGTGTGAACTTGGTCAAGTTTTGTGTTCCCTTATCTGTAAAATGGAATAGTAATATCCAGTCCATGGTGCCTACAGATGGTAAGTATTTGATAAATATTACCTTGACCTCTCTGTTCTGATACGATTAAAGCCAGTATTAAATTCCTTCTTATTATACAGGATTTATAAGCATAATACTTTTGTTTTATAAGTCATCAAACTGTTGTGGAAGATATTTTAGGGCATTCTAACAATATTTTGTTGCTTCTGGTCACTGGGAAAAATTTCGTTGAGTTTTTATTTATGTTAAAACCGAAATACCCCTTTTTGTTGCCAGTAACTTTTATTTTGAATTGAAGGGTTTTGTTTTTTTTTTTTTCTTTTTCTACTGTTGTCTTGAATAGTGCCATATAAATTTTTGAAGTCAGGGTCTGATCTTCATTCCCTTTTATAGAGGTGTTAGAATGAAATGTAATTCATTCCGTCTGTAGCCTTGAGTGCCTTTTTTTTGCCGGGCACTGGGTAGGCATCAGATATGTAGCAGTGTTCCTGCCGATAGGCCCTTGCCTCTTGAATGACATGTGGGACGTGACCAGTACAGTTCAGAGCCAGGAGGCCCACCCAAGAAACAGATGGTCACCACAATTAAATATCAAGTGGTTCTCACTTCTTCTGCAATTTTAAAAGGAAATTTGTTGTGATGTTACATTTCAGTGAACACAAACATTGTCTTGAGCTTATTCAGCAAGTTACTGTATATGTTGTTTCACTTTGTTGGCATTCATGGATAATTTAGTGATGATTTAGATAACTGTGAGATATTGGAGGCTAATAGGCTTAAAATTGCTACTATGTATCTTCTGTGAAGGATAATCTTTCATTACTTTGTACTTAAGATCATACTTGACCTTAATGCCTTTTTGAGATTATCTTTTATAAAATTACTGAGACTGGATTCCTTCTAATAAATCTGTAAGGCATAAAATTTGTGGATAGCCCACTTGAGAAATTTTGGCACATGATCTTGATGAGAGACAAGGGTAATGAAGCATGTACATTGATGTACCATGCAGTGACATTTTGGTCAACAAGGGATGGCATATATGACAGTGGTCCCAGAAGGTTACAGTAAAATCTCTGTAATTGACTGTCTCCCTACATTGACCACCTCCTTAGGTTGACCTAATTTTCATAGATGGGACATGTACCATATGCATATACCAGTACAGTAGGCCTAGTTCCTTATGCTGACCACCCCCGTATGGTGGTCAGTTTGTTACAGTTCCTACAGTATTTTTACTGTGTCTTTTCTATGTTTAGATATGTTTAGATACACAAATACTTAACATTGTGTTAACATTGCCTGCAGTGTTCAGAACAGTAACATGTCCAAGTTTGTAACCTAGGAGCAATGGGCTATACCATCCAGCCTTGGTGGGTAGTCAGCTATACCATCTAGGTTTATGTAAGTGTACTCTTCACACAGTGATGAAATTGCCTGAGGTCATAATTTTTAGCACCATCATTAAGCAAGCATGACTATAGTTTAATGTTTCCAGTATGTCAAACTGTAGTAATTGTAATTAGTTCTACAATTTTTTTAAGTTGGAAACAGTTGTAAATATTTTGATAATCAAGTTGACCCTCAGTAGTCATGCAAGATGCATCCTGGAACCTTCTTGACAAATACTAGCCTTGCATTTTATTTCCCTCATACAGCCAAGTAAAAGAAGATAATTTCTTGTTATGGTGTAGACTTCATAGGAACCACCAGCAAAGTCAACCTTTTATGTATTTATTTTAGAGATGAGGTCTTGCTGTAGCCAAGGCTGGAGTACAGTGACATGATCATAGCTCAGGACAAGCTTCTTGAACTACTGGGTTCAAGCAGACCTCCCACCTCAGCCTTAGAGTAGCTAGGACTACAGGTATGTACCGTCATTTCCAGCTATTTAGAGAAAGTTTTTGTGGAGACAGAGCTCTCACTATGTTGCCCGAGTTGGTTTTAAACTCCTGACCTCAAAGGATCTTCCTGCGTCAACTTCCCAAAGTGCTGGAATTGTAGGATGAATTCCTGTAATTCTGTCTCATATTTTTCTGTCTGTACCATTGCTTGCTTGCTTTTTCTTTCTTTCTTTTCTTTTTTTTAATTTTAGGTTAGTGGGAAGATACAAACAATAGGTTTTAATATTTCAGTTTGTTAGGTAGGGTCCCTCTTATAGTTGTGTCCCACACCCAGAAGGTGTGCTGCCTTTACATTGTGCTCATTAAGTGGGAGCACATCAATCCCCTCCCCCCATTCACACTTCCCCCAACTTGGATTGAATGGAGTTTTTCTCTTGTGTGGGCACGTTTTAAATTATCTGTTGGTTTCATATTACTATTGAGTATATGGGATATTTGGTTCTTGTGACACTTTACTAAAGAGAGCATGTTTCATTTCCATCTAAGTTAATACAAAAGATATAAAGCCTTCATCTTTGTATGGCTGAATAATATTCCATGGTATTCATAAACCACAGCTTGTATATCCATTCCTAGGTTAATAGGTATTTAGGTTGTTTCCACATCTTGGCGATTGTACATTGAGTTGCAATAAACAATTTAGTACACATGTCTTTATGATAAAATGATTTCTTTTCCTTCTGGACAGATGCCTAGTAATGTACAATTGCTTTTTAAGGACTGCTTTACTCCTCCTGCCCCTACTGGAGCCAGTAGTTAGCTTTCCTTTGTGGGTGGGGGATCAATTTTCCTAAGAAACACTGTCTTACTGAGATGTATAGAGTATGTAAAGGCGGGTAAAGAGCAACTGTCTTACTGAGATGTACAGAGTATCTAAAGGCAGGTAAAGAGCAGGTGTCTTACTGAGATGTACAGAGTATGTAAAGGCAGGTAAAGAGCAGCTGAGCTGTGTTGATACATGGACGTTGGGGCTGGCTAGACTTAGGACATTGCCAGCTCACCCTTCCCCGAAGGCCAGCTTCCATAAAATTGTAAATGGCTCTGTTTTGGAACTTTTCAGCTCACTTATAAGTAGTCAGACCTACGAGTGCTGGACTCATCCATTCTGCAGGCCGTGCTGCTGGGATCCCAAAATCAAGATGTTTTCTAGGGACAGCAGAGGTCGCATACATTGCTGAAGTGTCTCTGCCCTTTATCTTTATGCTATGGTAGAGACAGAAATATTTCACTTTCTTCTTTACTGCAAGATAGCAACAGTGACAATCTCAGTGGTAAATGCAAACTGAAATTTGTCTCCATTTGGAGGACCAATAAGGAAAGGTGAGACTATGAAAACTCGAGAACACATGTTCTTCTGATGGGGTGAATGCTCTTTCCTAGAGTTGACTGTTGCCCTGTGGGATGTGGAATGAGTATCTCCAGAGCTTCTGGGTTTTGATTTTTAAATAATCTAAGTTGGAATATTGGCTAATAATTCAAGTGTTGTTTTGTTTAAGCATATGGTTTAAACCAAACACATCTGAAGCATGGTCTGCAAGTCACCAGTTTTAAACTACAGCGCACAGCATTTCCTTGCCCGTTTTCTCTCGCGTTTTCTTTTCATAGTTAAGGTCACCTTGGACATTCCGTTTTATTCCCCATCTTTTCATGTAATGTTACATGAGATGTTTCCTCATGTTACTAAAAATTTTTTAGTATGTGTTGATGGATGTCTGTGTAGCACTTCATTCTCTGAATAAACCATAATTTGAGCTTTTACATGGTTTTCAACTTTTCTTTTTTTTGATAGAGACAGAGTCTCACTTTATCGCCCTCGGTGGAGTGCTGTGGCGTCACACAGCTCACCGCAACCTCCAACTCCTGGACTTAGGCGATTCTCTTGCCTCAGCCTCCCAAGTAGCTGGGACTACAGGCGCCCACCAGAATGCCCAGCTATTTTTCTGTTTTGCAGTTTGGCTGAGGCTGGGTTTGAACCCGCCACCTTTGGTATATGGGGCGGGGACCCTACTCGATGAGCCGCAGGTGCTGCCCTATTCTCAACTTTTCTAATTCATAATTAAAGCTGCCGTGAATGTAGTTAGGAAGAAAGCTGTGTTTTTTCCCCATCGTCCCCAGTAAATTTCACAATCTTTTCTTGAAATTGGTTTATTGAATCAAAACAGTTAAATATTTTTAAGACATGATAAAAGTTTATATTATTTTGTTCCACATTTATTTGAGTAGTAGGAAATAAAATATTGGTTGGCTATTTTATTTATTTTGTGAATTATCTATTATCTGTTTTCATATTGGACTGTTATCTTTTTTAAAAAATAGAAGTAGCTTTTAAACAATTATAAAATTAAAACTGCTTATTTTATAAAAATTAAGAACGTTCAGGGAATATAAGTAAAAATCAAAAAAAAAGTTTCAATTTCACCACTCAGAGATAACCCCAGATAACATCCTGTTGTACATCTTTCCAGATTAATTTCTGTGCATACACACATGTATGTTTATATCTGCATCTCCACCATGTTGAACCCTGGTCAGATGGTATGTACATATAGTCTTCTAACATGCTTTAAAATTTGACCTTACATGAACCATCTTCCATGTGCATAATGATGCACTATATTTATTAATCTAGTCATTAATTTGATTTACTCAACAGATATTTACTGCATATGTTTTATATACCAATTAGCATCTCTAGCTGCTGGTAGTGTAGTCTTAAAAAAGAAGGATGAGGTGGTTGTTTTCATGAAGCTTACCTTGTGGTTGGGGAGGGTGAACGGTTAATAGGAATAGTGTGTGCATTGTTAACTCCAGACACTTAAGAGTGTGCTGAAGGAAACAGAATAGGCCACTGAGATGAAAAGTGAGCGGAGTGGCGTTGTGTTGTGGAATTTGGGGGGGAGGCCGCAGGGGATTGTCCCCCTCCCTAGGGTGATGAGGAGAGGCCCTTCCAAGAAAGTGAGTGTTGACTCACAGGATGAGGAGGATCCACCAATGGAAGAATCAGGGGGAATGGCTCCCCATGATAGGAATGAGCCCCTGAGGGGAGCTGAGCTTAATGAGTGTGAGGAATAGAAGGAGGCCATGGGGGCTGGAGGCCAATGACCAAGGAGAGATGTGTGTGAAAAGTGTGGAAGGGAATGCAGGGCCTGACAGTCTCGTGAAGAGGAGGAGAGTTATTTATGATAAGTTTTGAATGAGGGAGTGGCATGATCTGATGGATATTTTTGAAAGCTTATTCTGACTGCTTTGTGCACGGTGAATTGGTGGGGAGCCAAAGTGGAAATACGAGGACCAATTCTGAGGTTCTTACAGCAGCTCAGGCAAGAGAGGTGGATACCTTTAATTTGGGGGCAGCAATGTTTAGTTCAGTCTGCCTTAGAAGGTGTACCTGATAGTACGTGGTGAAGGACAGGGACGAGTCAAGGGTGACTGCTGGGTTTTTTGCTTGCATAAATTTGCCATTTTTTTTTTTTTTGAGACAGAGCCTAAAGCTGTCACCCTGGGTAGAGTGCTTTGGCATCACAGCTCACAGGAACCTCCAACTCCCGGGCTCAAGCGAGTCTCCTGCCTCTGCCTCCCAAGTAGCTGGGACTACAGGCACCCACCACAACGCCCAGCCATGTTTTGGTTGCAGCCGTCATTCTTGTTTGGCAGGCTGGATTCGAACCCGCCAGCTCAGGTGTATGTGGCTGGCACCTCAGCCCGTTGAGCCACAGGCGCTGAGCCAAATTTGCCATTTTTTGAGAAGATGAAGAATAAAGGACAAGTTGCAGAATTAGTTTGAAACATATTAAGTTCAAGATACTCATGTGACTTACAGGTAACAAATTGTATCTGGGGAGAAGTCAGGTAGAAAGTTGTACTGGAAAAGCCAGGGTCAGTAAGATAAATTTTCAAATCATTGCATATAGATTTCATTTAAATTAACATGACCATTTCAGTAATTAGTAAGGTACAGAAACAGGGAAGTGGGCTAGAATGCATGTGTACATGTCATCTTCTTTAATCCCAAATTGATGGACATATAGATTATTTCTTTTCATTTAAATTATAAGTTGCAAATCTTACTATTTGCTGAGGAAAATTGCCTAGAAGTGTATGCCTGTGAAATGCATAGAGCCTAGCACATAGTGAGTGCTTAGTAAATGTTTGCGTCCTTGGTTTATCATCATTATAGTTGTCACTGAGTCAGAGGCTTTTGATTAGAAAGACATGATAGCCTAACGGCTCACAGTTCAGACTTTGGAGGTAAAATCTCAAGCTCGGGTTCAAATTCTGGCGTTGCTCCTTACAAGCTGTGAGACTTTGGACAAGTCACAGAATCTCCTTTTTCTCACATATCACGTGTTAAAAATACCCAAGCTTCTGAGAGGGTTGTGAGGTTGCAGGTAGAGTGTACCGGCCTCCCTGGAGTGCGCCGTGTTGTCACCTTATACAACTACAGGTTAGATTCCCTTTGTTCCATGCCATCTTGGCAACTCCTGATGTCATTCTATGTAATCAGTAGTGGAAATATGGTTTCCCATCATTCTTTTTATTGCTCTTTTATATTTCATAGTATGTGAGTTGCATATTTTTATTTCTATTGAAGTTATCCATCTACTTTAGCATCCTTTAAGCCATTTATAGATACTAATGCTATCATATTTTTTGTAAACTTTTCTCATGCAAAAAACTTTTCATCATGCTCAGTTTGATAAGAAAGATAGTGATGTGAACCATTGTTAACATGATATGGAATAACAGAGGCCTGTGCAGAGAGTTGGGTCAGAAGTGGTGTGCTGAGATTTGAAGTTTGAGTTGATATTTGTTAAAGGGTCTAGGAAGAGTGGAGTGGGAAAGGTATTTTGGGTATATGTCCCTCTGTTCAGTAACACACGGGTGACCGAACTAGGCACTTTTGGTAGGACTCAAGTCAGCGTGAGGAGATGGGCAGAGATGGACTTGGAGGTAGGCTGGAATGTAACAGCTGAGGGCCTCTTGTCACATTCAAGGTGGGAATTGTCTGTAGTCAGGGAGACCCATGGAGGATTTCAGGCATGTGTGAGTCTGACATTTGTGCTGCAGAGAGATTGGAAATCTGAGACCAGATAGGAGAGTTGCTGTCATCCAGGCTGAGAAGAGGCCCCAGCCAGGCCTGCATCTGGAGGGCTGTCACCATTTCCCTAGTGATGTCGAGGCAGGGCATAGGCAGTAATGATGCCTCAGAGTATTTCTGTGTTCCCCCACCATGACTAAACTGAAAGGGTGGGTGGAAAGGATTTGTTGATGCCTTATTCTTACGTTGCTCATGTTCACACTGCCCAGGGGTGTTCTTAGAAAGTAGAAGAGTGGCTTGCACCTGTGATGAGATGGGACGGCAATAATCCCACAATCTCAGAGTAGTAAGACTTATAGTGAAGCACTAATTGGTAGTGATTTGGGCAGTAATAAAACTAACAATAATGGTTTATGTTTCCTATTAGTAATACTTAATATTGAATTTTCTACTTTTTTATTGAATTTCAGGTTAATATGAGGTTACAAACGACCAAGTCACAATATTTGAATTTATTAGGTAGAGTCCCTCTATGTTTTCTACTTTTTAATTTTTTAGAGTAGAAATGAGTTTTCCAATTTTAATACCACTGGAGAATGGGATTCAACATTGTCTGACAAAATGAAGAGACGAGTTGTCATTATTATTTTGGCAGCCGCATTACATTATTGGCCCAGTTTGTTAACCCTTTTTTCCTGTGTTTTTCCCACATGTTTACTGCGAAATCACGTCTCCTCCAATCCATATTTGTTCATTTTTCGTGTGTTATTAATCATCATCATCACATTATTTGGGGCCCTAACATCATCCATGTCAAATTTATTTTATTGGGTTAATTTGCATGATTTGTTAGAGTCTTCATTATTACATCCTGTATGTTCACACAGGTGAGAGAACTGTGGTTTCTACGTTCTCATGCAGTCATCGGTGAAAATGCCAGGAGACTCAACTTTCTCATCTGTCCCTATCACTTTGTCCAGGTTGCCGTCGTCCATCAATTAGTCTCTGAGTAAGGATGATCACGTGAGAGCAGCCCTTTCACGCTCTGTTTGTACAGCCTGAATTTCTTTATCTTGCTAATAAACATTTTTCGCATATTCAGAAATACATTGTTCAAAGCACAATACGTTTTGTATTTCTCACCCCTGCTTTCCTAGTTCAGTAGCTTGTCAAGTCAGGGGATGAAGTTGATCTGAGGTGTTTGGGTCTGTGACCCTCTTCTAGGGTTAAAATTACTTCTAAAATCTTATCAAGCCCTCAGGTCTCTGGTCTATAGAGTCAACTCTCTTGACAAGAATGCCCCTTTCTGAAATAGTTTTGTCAAATATCAGTTACTTCAGGTTCTGTGGTGGTTTTCTCTTCATTCCACTCTCCTTTAGATGACCGAGCTGAAACTAAGGTGAAGTCTGTGTGCATCTGCCGCTCAGAAGATAGCATAGACCATAGCCTGAAGTTAAAGGGTTTATTTTATGTTTTTCTTTTTCTTGAAAGCATTTATAATCTAGGGTTATGCTTAACAGTTTGATAATCTGGAATTAAATAATGTCATAAATTTAAAACATTTGAATTCTTTTGCACTGGAGACATTTAAGAATGTTAAGGAAACATTCAGGACACATTTTGGTCAGTATCTTTGCATTTGAAATCTAAATTTTTTTATTTTTATTTTTATTTTTTTTGAGACAAAGTCTCAAGCTGTTGCCCTGGGTAGAGTGCCGTAGCATCACAGCCCACAGCAACCTCAAACTCTTGGGCTTAAGCAATCCTCTTGCCTCAGCCTCCCAAGTAGCTGGGACTAAAGAAACCTGCCACAATGCCCAGCTATTTTTTGGTTATAGTTGTTATTGTTGTTTGGTGGGCCCGGGCTGGATTCAAATCCTCCAGCTCCGGTGTATGTGGCTGGCACCTTAGCTGCTTGAGCTATAGGCACCAAGCCTGAAATCTAAATCTTAAGGTAGTTTATATTTTAAGATTATTTCAGCAGAAAGACAAGAATGTATATATATACATATATTGTCCTTTTTAGGCTTTGGTATGAGGATCCTGGTTTTATTTATTTATTTGTTTTTTATAGAGACAGAGTTTCACTTTATCACCCTTGGTAGAGTGCAGTGGCATCACACAGTTCACAGCAACCTCCAACTCCTGGGCTTAGGCAAGTCTCTTGCCTCAGCCTCCCGAGTAGCTGGGACTACAGGCGCCCGCCACAATGCCCAGCTATTTTTCTGTTTTTGCAGTTCGGCCGAGGCCGGGTTTGAACCTACCACCTTTGGTATATGGGGCCAGCGCCGTACTCGATGAGCCATAGGCGTCGCCCAAGACAAGAATATTTTAATACAAATGTATTTTGAGTTAGGTTAACTGGTGCCCTAAGAACTGTTTTGGCCTGCAAATGTGTTTTGTTTGGCTCACATAGTGTTTTTTAAAAAATTGAAATTAGTCGCAAGCATTTAAAAATAGCATTTAAAAAAGGAGGTTTCAAATTAAAAAAAAAAAAAAAAAAAAGCAGGAGCCTGGATTTGTGTCTCTTTTTGAAAAACTGGAAGACCTGTGGCTACACTGCCTGCTGTCCCCCAAGGTATAATGTAGATGTAAGGACCAGTAAGAGGCTGCCTGCTGTTGGATGTCACGTGACTGGCTCCACTCACTTCCTCTGGCTGGCTCTTGGAGTAGGTTTTAGTTTGCACCTGCTGAGTTAAGAGCTTAACCAATTAAAAGCACACTTAGAAGTTGGAAGGAGAACAGTGAGAGGGAAGTTATTTTCCATTTGTTCCCCGAACTACATGTCTGATCTTTGTCATGTTCTGATTATTGGAAGTGCTTAGTAGAGCAGGTGGTATTTTCCCCCAGTGACAATGTTTAACTGGACAGGGCAGGGGCAGAGCAAGTGTTCATGATCACATTCGACGTCTGCCAATTCCTCAAGGTGATAGGCAAGACGTCCTATAAATAAAACAACTTCCAGTTTCTTATGATATTTTAAGGAGAGAAAGCAGGCCCTGGGGCATAGCCGTATAATTTGAGAGCTAAGAAGCTTGCCTTAATAAATAATATATAAGCAATATGTGATACCTGGAAAATATTTATGAATTCTATATTACATGGTGGAGTTCACTAAAACTAGTATTTTAACTATATAGAAAAATTACATAATTAGCATTTTCCCCCAGTCTTCTGTAGGATTCAGAAAAGCCTTTAGGTGGAATAGTTTTATTACTAGTATTTTTGGGGGAAAAAGACAACTCCAGCTCTAACAATTTGAGCCAATGTATTTTTTGGTTAGTAAATTTTTCTGTAGCACACAGATGCATTCAAAGGCTGCATCTGTGTGCTACAGAAAAACCATGTGGAGTTTTTGAGGACTCTGTGAAATATCTATGTGGATTATAGCACGGAAATATTTATCATTTCTGAAGGGACCTCACTTGAATGGATTTTTGTAAATAAGTGAGAAATTGTCCAGTAAATGGATAGTCTGCAACTAGGAAGAGGCCAGTGCTGGAAACACAGATTTGGAAGCCATTAGCTTATGAGCGATAGTTACAGCCACAAGAGTCGATAATATTGTTTAGCCTGGGAACACAGGGTGAAAGAAGCACTGGGCTAAGGAGTTCCACCTAGAAATCGAGAAGAAAAAGTCTTGAGTCAAGGAGGGAAGGAATGGATTATTTCATAATAATCGTATTAGGATTAAGTGGTAACCATTTAGAGAGGGGGATAAAATTGACTCAGCAGTACACTACAATTAATTTTATATGGAATAAAGTTTCAAATCTTAGAAGTTTTAAATGCACTTGGAGGCAACATAGGTCACAGTTTGTATAGTCTTGGCATGAGAAAGATGTTTATGGTCAGAAACCACAAAGAGCAAATTGAGAAATCTAAATCAATGAAAGTCAAACCTTTCCAGAAACTAAGAAAGCAACTGGGAAATAACATTTGCAAAATATTTATCAGTTAATACGTATATTATGATTTTTTTTATCATTTAGTAAGAAATTAATGTCCAGTTAGAAAAAGAAGCAAAAAATAGAATAAGCAGTTTACAAATAAAGCATTGCAAATTACCAACAAATATGAAAAGGTGTTTTTATTACATAATCAGGGAAATGCCTTTTATGGCCCAATAGTTGGATAAGAGTTAAAAAAAAAAAAAAAGGTAATCCTTGGTATTGAGGAGAGGTGTCGGAAATGGAGATGTTCCTGATTCTTTTCCTAGGTAAGTTTTTGTCATTTTCTTGCATGTTAAAGATCTCTCGGAGGAACATTCTGCAGGCTGTTTAATGACAGAGAGTTTCACCCTACGAATAGGAAGAGACAAGTTCATTTGTCTGATAGACATTTGTACAGTTTACTTGAGGTGAGGTGAATAATCAGATTATACTCTTCACTGTGACAGACTGAGTTCTTAAGGATGGGAAGAATTGGAGGTATGTGACATTGTAAGGGTAATCCCATACAGGCAGTGGTTTGGGGAGGTCCTGAGGGTCCAGGGGGCACGTGGAGTATTTGGGGAACTGCTATGTGGAATAGGGGCGTGGTGAGATCATAAAGGGCTTTGCCCACCACGTGGAACTGAAGTGTGTATTGAAGCAGCAGGAAGCTTTTGGAGGATTTTAAGTCTGGGAGTGATGCGTTCAGACTTATTCTGACATCTTGAAATTGATAATGGACAGACTCTTGAATTAACACGGAAGTCAAGTTGTCACTGCAATGAGAATTACCAAAAGTGACGTGGAGGAACTAGAGGAAAAAAAATTTGGAAGTCAGTCTATTAAAAAAAAAAAAATTGACAAGAGTTTTCTATTTGAATGATGCACTATCCCTGTCAAATCTGGCACCTCTTATCAGGGCCCAAGACTAGCCAGGGTCTCGGGCCCGGCTTAACTAGGTTCCGGATGCGGACCGCTAAGTTACCTTGCTCTGGTACAGTTTCTCTTAGGTGCCTGAGGACTGTCTGCTTCAGCAGGAGAGAGAGAGAGTGTGTGTGTGTGTCTTAGAGAGAATAAAGCAGTCTTCTTAGAAAGATAGATTTTAGTCCTTAGCAGAGCTTGGTAATCTTCAGCAGAGAGACGCCGTGCTGGCGTTCTGCAGGCAGGAGAGGAGACAGAGTAAGTGAGTCCATGATAGAATGTGCATGCTCCTTGACTGCTTTCTCCTCCAACTTATTATAAGGCTAATCTCGTGCCTCCCAACACCACAGGTGTAGAGACTGCCAATTCACCACTGCTCTCATTTCGCAAGCTCTCATGGTTGTTAGGAGAGCTAAATCCCTATTGAGCTATATAGGTATTTCTTATAACTCTCACTCCTAGCCATAGGCTATATGGGGTGCAACAATACACCAAAAAGTTCTTATTGGTAATGGATATCCTGCAGTATCCATAGTGATAGGTAGGTTTTTATAGGATATCAGAAGTTAAATTTCAAGGTCATTTTCCTATATGCAGAACATAAACTGTAGTATGATGCACTGAGCTACCCTCTGATTAGGTTCACAGACTTTCTCCGTTCACAGTACCCACAGGTGTTTCACTAATGTTTTTCATGGTATCTCCAGTTAAAAGAGTAACCTAACAGTTTTTTATTGTTGTTGTTAGTTAGGACCAACCAATTTAATAGGTATTTATGGCCTAGCACTTTAGTAGCAATTTGAAAAAATGCTGCCTGTCAGCCTAAAGGGAAAAAATAAGAGTCATCCCTTGGTATCTGGAGGTTTTGGGGGATTGGTTTCAGAACCCTTATAGATAAACTTCCAGTGCCCAAGATCCTTACATATATCTAATATAAAAGGACGTGGTATTTGTTACTATCTGCATTCATCCTTTTGTGTGCTTTAAATCATCTCTAGAATACTTTTAGTATCTTAAGACAATGTAAGTACTGTGAAAATACTTGTTATACTGTACTGTTTACTGTTTTTTATTACTGTTTTTATTTTTTGTAAAATTTTCAATCCATAGTTGAATCTATGATTATGGAACCTTCATATATGGAGAACAGACTGTAACATTTTTATTTCATTCTTAACGAGCCTTAATTAGTGATGAGATATGTGAACCTGTTTGGTATGGCATAGCTTATCAAGCATTGGAAACAGATTGGACAATACCAGCCTCATTTCCATTCCTGCACCGATTTTTTCGGGTGGTGGTTGTTTTTTATGCCAGCAGTCACCACCCCCTCCCCACTTCACCAAACATACAAGGTCATTGAAAGGAATTTATCGTGACCAAATGTTGAAAAACTACCTTAAACTAGACTCAGGGTCTTAAAGAGTTGGATAGATGTTGCTTTGTTTCCTTCAAAATTTAAGCCATCCTGTAATAGCTGTGTTGGTTTGGTGTCTTGGGTTGCCTCCGTGTGCAGTTTGGGAACCACAGCTCTGATTTATGTCCCCGGAGTTGTCAGTATTGGCTACATGAAATCACACTGCCGTCCATCAGCCAGCTTAGCAATTTAGGTGTCTGCTGTGTGCCAGGTACTGCAGGGACACTGAGATTACAGTGAACTCTGGCATATTTGCTTTCAAGCATCTGACAGCCTATTGGGAGAATTGGAAGACTGGGAAGTGAAGCAGTAGAGCGGGGTCCCCAAACTCTTTCTATAAGAGTGAGTATGTTAAGCTTTATCACAGCCAGTAACCTCCTGCATTGTCATGGGAACAGTACATAAACGAATGGGTATGGCTGTATCCTAGGAAGACTTTATGTACAGAATCAGGAGGTGGGTTGAATTGGGCTCCTGGGCCATCAGTTGTGCAACCTCTGTGACAGAGATGTAATTAAAATGTTGTGGAAGCAGAAGGAGCATCTAACCTTCTAGGGACTCTCAGACGTGATGACAAGTGTACCTCCTACCTAGAGTGCACAGCTGACTGGAGGAGGGTACAGAAAGGGGTGCAGGGAAGATGACCCAGAGGAGCAAATATGTGTTAGCCTGAAGCATCATGCAAAATCCAGCAGCCTGTGGAACGGTATCCACTTTCATGTGACCTGGAATGACATCAGGGGCTGAGCTCAGGGCCTCTTTGCTAGGCTCAAACTCCAGTTTCATGGATCATATATTCTCTCTCTCTCTTTTTTTTTTTTTATTTTGTACTTCCCTCTATTGAGTCCTGTCCTCCAGTAGTCTCCAGAGAATGGGTGCATAGAAGGCATATCTTTTAAAATTTTTCATGTGTTTATAAAATATATTTTATCCACTCAATACTTTGAGTGTAGCATTCAAGTGTGAAAGTCATTTTCACTTATATTTTGGAAGGTGCTGCTTTTAGCTTTCAGTACTAAGAATTCTTATGTGACCCCCCCTCCACCCCAAGAGTATTGATCACACAGCCAGCATCTCATGTATGCCCCTAACCCGCTCTGGAGGCTGTGCTGTCTCCATCTCTGTTACAGAGTCTTGACTGCAGTGAACTGAAGGTTCTTCTTACTCCTGAGCCCTCACATGTGACCTCGCCCTCCCTGGATGCTTGCAAGATATTCTTTTATAGTTAATTTGATGTTCTCAATGATGTATCTTGGTATAAATCTTATCAAATGTGTTGTGCTAGGTTGTATGGGCTCTTGGAGGACCAGATTTTTGCAGTGGAATATATATCAGTAATTTTATATATCTCATTAATATTGTAGTTGTCTCCTGATTAATTTCCTTAAAGCACCACTTCTTCAAGTTCTTGTCTTTCTATAAAAGCACCACTTAAACTGTCTAGTTTCAACCAGGTAAAATGTCTCATGTGGGCCAAATTTGTGCTTTTCCTAGGTATTTTTCTCATTTTACTTGAATCACCAATACTTCACTATGATAACACAATAGACTCTACCTAGCTGCAAAGCTTCTGTTCCTGGAAAGGCGTCTTCAAAGAGAGCTTAAGCTTGAGGAATTTAGGGTCTTGTGAGAGAGAAATGGGATTAGGAAAATAGTTGCTGGCCAAATTTTTGAAATAATACTTTGTTCCCTAAAAGGAAACAATAAAGAAGGGGAAAATAAGAAGAATATAGATCAGACATGGGGAGTTCTATTTACTTCCTGTTTGTTTTCCCTTTGGGATAAACTACCATCTCCATTGTGTCCAGCTTGTCCATTTCTGTTGCCTGTAGAGTGGTTCAGAAGCTTTTCTCCCTTGAGTGTTCCATCTCAATGTTTAATATCTTTTGAGAATTAATGACAAGGGGATTCTCTCATTGGCAGCAAAAGATTCTTGTGCTAGAAGATGCTTTGGGCAGACATGATTGCTTTCACCTGAACTGTGCAGGTGTTTCCCTAAGCCTTGCTTAGGACTTGGGACTCAGGGCGTCAGTGCCAACTTGCTCTCTGTCACACCTCTACCCACCTGTCCCCACCACTCCAGCCAGAAAAATAAATAAGTAAATAAATAAAAGGAGGAATAGAAACAAAGAAAGTAAAATGTGTTGGGACCATAGTTTCTGGACTCTAGCTTTACTTTTCTCAACTCCTTTTTCTTACTAACCCTCAGCAGAAAGGCCACAAACCCTCTATGCACACTGGAACCAGAATTCTCGACGTTGAGGGGAAAGCAAGTCCAGGTACACAGGTGAACAGTCCATTTTCCAAGCTGGGACTTGAGCTTTGCATGTGGAGCCCCAGGTGCGGGTTCTCCCTGTACATCCTAATGGCCTGAGACTGAGGTCATATACCTGTAAAGAAGCAAAACAGGCTTGGTGCCTGTAGCACAGTGCTTTCGGTGTCAGCCACATACACCGAGGCTGGCAGGTTCGAACCCAGCCCAGGTCAGCTAAATAATGACAACTGCAACAAAAAAATAGCCGGGCGTTGTGCAGGCACCTGTAGTCCTAGCTACTTGGGAGGCTGAGACAAGAGAATCGCTTAAACCCAAGAGTTTGAGGTTGTTGTGAGCTGTGACGCCACAGCACTCTACCAAGGGTGACATAGTCTGTCTCCAAAAAAAAAAAAGAGGAAGCAGCTCAAACAGCTTTTCCCCCCTTCCATTGAATAGTTTTATAAATTGATTCTGCATGGTCACCTTTCTTAAAACAGAAGAGTTTATTGACATTTTCATATCTTTTAAAATAGTTGTATAGGAAGCAAACTGGCACTGCCCTTGGAGAGGAGGCCTTCTGAAAGTATATTGTTTTAGCTTCTAGAAGTTTAGGAGATATGCATTATTTGCTTATATTTATAAACTTGAGTATTTCTTAGAAAATTACTCCCTTGTCTTGATAAAATCAGAAAACATGGCACCCTGAGGCCAGTGGCTGCCCTTCACACCCAAGTGTGTGTGCATTTATCCTCTGTTTTGGCCCTCAGGGTATTTACACTTACACTTTGTTGTGGTAAAAGACAGGTATCTGAATTTTGAAAGCTGGCTCCCAAAATTCTATAAAAATTGGCTTTCCCCTGAGGAATACGGCATTGGTGAGGAAAAGAAGTAAATTTTGACAGTGTTTCTATCAGAAGTGAGCAGAGAAAAGTTTGACAAGCGTCCTTTTTTCCTGAAAGCTCATGGATAGGCCCTGTTCATGTATATTATTCTGGTTTGAAAGTTTTGCTTGGGAGGGAAGTTGGATGTGTTATAAGCATAATATTATATTCCTCAAATGACTTGCTCAGAATTTTCTATGTAAATGTTATGACAAAAGGAAGCCTTTATCCTGCTTGTTTTAAGTTAAGAAGTCTTTGGTGAACAGCTGTAGGTTGTTCTGTTCCTGAGCCCCCATCCTGAGGCTCACTGACCTCCTCCGTGGAGCCCTTGATCCGTGGCTGCTTCTGGTGCTGACTTTGTGCTCACTCCCTGCCGCCCGCATGTTCCTTCCCTGCCAGAAGGAATGGAATATTACAGCTTCACTCAGGGAAGCCTCTGATGTGGATCCTAAATGGAGCTGCCTCTCTGCTACAATGGCTGAGGCTGAAGCTGGGAGGGATTAAGTGATTTACTCTCAGTCATACTGCTAATTAGTAATGGAGCCAAGATTAGAGTCTAAATCTGGCAGCACCTGGTCCAGCACTCCTCCACTGCCTCCCTCCACTCCCCCGCCCTCGCCACGTCTCCCTGGAATGGCACTAGGGCACACATCTCTCTTCTAGAGTAAATGTTGACTTGCCGCAAGAAATTGTTTCATTTCAAGATAATGTTTAGCCAGTCGGTGAATGTGGTTTATGATTCCTTCAGTCAGGGTTTGAGTTTTGGGGGGGGGGAGTCACATTTGGTCTCCTTTATTCAGTTACTCCTGTACAGCTGTGTAATCTGTAACTTTAGCAGCTGGTGTTTTAGACATTCCCTGAATACGTTTTCATTCTAATGAGTAAACTTCATGACACTGGAGTTGACTAGGAAGTTATTCATTCATCCAGAAAATAATTGAACACTTTGGAAATGTGTGCTCATGCCCTGATCTTTTAATTGTTTAAGCTACTTAGGGATTCATTTCCTAGGTTTTTGACAAGAGCCAGGAATTGATCCGCCATCTATTTTCACTAAGAAGAATATTTTTTGAAATCTCTCACTGGGTCGTTGGGTTCCAGTTCTTTGAATGTTGGATCTCCTTTCTTTTATTAAGTCTCTATTTCTTGTCTTTTCTTTTTCACTTTTATTTCTGAAACATTGTTCAGTGTTTCATCTTTTTATTTAATTTTTAATATCAGCTAGTGTATTTACCTTCGAAGAGATGTTTCTGTTTCTGATTATTCTCTTCATTGCATCCTCTTCTTGTTTTTGTGGTTGTGCTACGTTTGCTGTGACGATACTATTTAGAAGTTCTGAGCTTTTCTGGTTTTTGTTTTTTGTTTTTCATTTTTGTTTTATGTTTTCTTGTTTCTTACGTTATCCCTATTTCTCCTGGGAGTAATTTTTATTTCCCTTTTGGTTATTCTGTTTACCCTGAATTTTTCTTTAAGATTTTAGGCTTTGTTTATGTGTTTTGTGGTCCTGGGTTGTCTGTACCAGCATAGAATGAGGCAATACTGGGTCTGACAAGGAGCTTTTAGTGTGTTGGAAGGACTTTTCAATTTGCCAGCTTCACTCTCAGAAGAAGGGACAGAGAGTGGACGGGAATTTCATGACTCTGGCAGATCCCTGGTGTCTGATGTGGAAAGCTTCGCTCCCTGGCACCTGTGTCGTGTTAGCTGCTCTGGCTCTCCTTAGACAGTCTTTGTTGTCTGTGGGGATAATGCCTGTGTTTGGAGGGGGATTGGGAGCCTGTCACAGTTGAGTTCTGTAAACAGATCTTTGACTTTCTAGCTTCAGCCCCGTATCTTACTGCCCCCTTCCTTATGTACCCAGAGAGGACTGAAAGTGGCACCACCATCTGCCCATGCTTATTCAGCCGCCTCATCTAGTTGGCAGTTGTCCTCCGTCACTTCCCGTCTTCTCCCTACATCTCTTACCACATGCGTGGCATTATTCCAAGTACTTTACTCACATTTATTCACTTGATCTCCCTCGCAACAGATTTATGAGGAAAATGTATTCAGGGAATGTCTGAAACACTAGTTGCTAAATTTCTTTTTTCTTTTTTTTTTTTTTGCAGTTTTTGACTGGGGCCAGGTTTGAACCTGCCACCTCCAGTATAAGGGGCCGGCGCCCTACTCCTTGTCACCCCCACTTTACAGATGAGGAAACTGAGACACAGAGGTCAGGGTCAACCTTAGAGCTTGTCTGGAGACACATAGTGAGTGGCGTAGCTGGGATTCAAACCCAGTCTGTGCTTGTAACTGCAACGCCTCCTCCTGTGATGTGTGGGTAAGACCCTGTTGTCACTAGAGCAGGTCAAGTCTGGCCCTGTTAGGGACTGGGTGGCACAGCAGGAGGAGGTGAGCAGCAGCTCAGTCTGGAGCGAAGTTCCCTCTGTATCCTCATCACTTATGTCACGGCCTGAGTGCCACTCCTGTCAGACCAGCAGTGGCATTAGATTCCCACAGGAGCACGAGCTCTACTGTGAACTGTGTTGTGTGCTCTGTCTGAGAATCCGATGCCTGGTGCTCCGAGGTGGAGCTGAGGCTGTGATGATGCTGCTGGGGAGCGGCTGCAAATACACATATCCATTAGCAGAGGGTATTGACTGCAGAGACCATAAGAAATCAATTGCCTATAGACTCATATCAAAACTATCACCACCACCCCGCCTACCCCCCAGTCCATGGAAAAGTTTGGGGAGCACTGCTCTGAAGTGTAGATGCGATCTCTGATCTCTCCTGATTATTACATTCCAGTGGCTTCCCATCTCCACAGTTAGTCAACACCTTTACAAAGGCCACCAGGCCTCTGTGATGGCCCGGAGCCTTTCCTGTCCTGTGAACTGCTACGCGTCCTTGTCTTAGAGTCTTGCCATCTCCCACTCATCACGGTGATGTCCACCTCATCAGGAAGGTCTCAGCTTGCTACTGGACCCTCTTTCCCTCACGCGCTCTCAAGCACATTGCCTCATTGTCGCTTTTACAGCACATTATCGTGAACTGAAATCCCCGATTTGTTCAGGTATTTGTACAGGGAGGGACTTTGTCTTCTCAGTGCTATACCTGCAGAGCCTGGACAGGGAGGCTGTCTCTGAGAGCCTGAGCCCTCCCAGAGCCCTCCCAGCAGCGCCTTCCCGCGTCGGACCCCACCCCCACACGAACCCCGTCCACCAGCCTAGTCACTGCTCTTCCAGGTGCCTTCTGTCCTCAGCAGACACGTGTTGAGGGCTTGTCTACTGACAGTCCCTTTCCCATTATAGTTGTTGGAGTATTTGTTAAACTGCAACCATTTGTGTGTCATTGTCAATGTTTTTGTCACTCTGTAACCCCCCCCCCCCGCTACTATTTACCCTGATTTTTTTCCTTTTAAATTATTTATTTATTTATTTGAGGCAGAGCCTCAAGCTGTCGCCCTGGGTAGAGTGCTGTGGCATCACAGCTCACAGCAACCTCCAACTCCTGGGCTCAAGCGATTCTCCTGCCTCCGCCTCCCAAGTAGCTGGGATTCCAGACGCCCACCACAACGCCCGGCTATTTTTTTTTTTTTTTGGTTGCAGCCGACGTTGTTGTTTGGCAGGCCCAGGCTGGATTCGAACCTGCCAGCTCAGGTGTATGTGGCTGGCGCCTTAGCCACTTGAGCCACAGGTGCCAAGCCTAAATTATTTATTTTCAAATTTGAATGAAATAGAAACTTTACATCATGATAAATAGAAAACAAAAACATTTCATAAATACGTGACAGAAAGTTAACATGTACTAATTAAAAATATCAATCCATGTATCATTTAAAATGGTCAAAACTTCAAAACTCTTTTCAATATCCTAATAGCGTTAGAGTGGAAAGTTGGTGACCATGTGCTCGGTTATAATCTAGAACTTTCTGACGCCCAGCATGAGAGAATGCCTGAGGCAGCAGCAGTGTCCAGTCGTTGGTGTCTCCAAAGCCGTTAACGTACAGGCTGTCTCCTAGCCTGCCAGTGTCTGGTTCATTTGTGTGCTTGGTGTGAGGTGGGTCTTCAGAGACATTTGAACACCGTTTGAAATTTCCCTTCTAACCTAGGACTAATGACCTTTCACAGATGATGGATTTTTACTTACGTTTGAAATTGCCGTCCTGGATGGTGGACAATAAAAGGATGAATACTACTACAAATTTCCAGTGGCTTCTATCGACATTTGTTCTTTTATACTTAATGAATCATGTAAATAGCCAGAGAAAGGGTAAGTACATCAGACTTAGAGAAAATTATTTCCATTTTGATTATGAAGCAGTTTTGTTTCTTTATTGAACCCTTCAGGGTTTTGGTGATTAAAGTTCAATTCTCTGTAATCTTTTTTTGTTATTTTAGTTTTTTTTTTCTTTAAAAAAGGACATTAAAGATAGATGAAAATATTCTTTTACCATTTAAAAGAATTAGGGTACAATTTACATTTACATACCATAAAATCCACCCTTTGGGGTACAGCCCTGTGAGTTCTGACAGTAGTGAATGTAGTTCTATATCCACAGCACAGCCAAGGTCAGAAGCAGAGTCCGCCCTCCAGCAGCCTTCTGGCTTCTCTGGTCCCTGCTCCCTCTCCATAGACACTGCTCTGTCTCTCTGATTTTAAATTCATAGAATGTCCTATTGCTGAAACCTAAACGTCTTTTTAATATGTTATTTGTTACCATCCTATTTACAGTCATCGAGAATATTGGTGTAGCTCTTACCTAGCTTGTTTCTATAAAGGGCGTTCCCATCCTGCTATCTCTTGGTTTAGTTTTTATATTATTTTCATATTTAAAAAGATCTTCCTTTTTGTCTACTCATTAAACAACTTATGATTATTGATGCTTTCCAATATTGTGGTTCTATTTCCTGTCTTATATAAATTGCTTCATAATTTATTGCTACAGTGAATATCATGCCAACCATGGATAATGTAAAAATAAAAGAAAAAATATTTTTCATAGATATTCATAGAGTTTGAGATGGAATGTGTTTTTTACACTATAGTTGCTTTTTTTCCTCCTTTCATTCATTTTTCGTTCTCTCTTGTACCCCCCTTCTTACTTTTCATTTTCTTTTTAGGGTGACTTTTTTTTATTGCATAAAGCTCATGTATTCCATGATATAATGTTGTTTTATAGATATGGTTAAGAGGTATAAGATTATAATTTTGTGTATTACATATTACTTTTTGGTTGTTTAGGCCCATACCTAAACACCAGTATATTTTTCAAATGAACTCATGTGAGTTTGTTACTGTTTAAATTTAATATGCTTCATAACAGTCTAAGGAGGGGGCCAGGGTGGGAGCAAGCAGTGAAATGGTTGTGGCTACACACTCAGAAGCTGTGTGGAAAGCACATAGCTTTTACTTAGATTACATTTTTTTTTAAGTGGGGCTATTGGAAATTTAGCAGCTGCTAGAATCCCCCAGACCCTGTCTCCATCCCATTACTGAGTCTGCATAGTTGGTTATTCCCTCAATTTGCCTTAGATGTTCTGGAAGTGGAATTTTTGATAGAAACTTGACCTCAAAGTAGTCTAGGAGCTGACCCACTTTGATCAGTTTACCCTTTAGCTTTTTTTGACCAAAGCTACAAAAAGAAATATGTATAGGCCCGATGCAGTGGCTCACACCTATAATCCTAGCACTCTGGGAGGCTGAGTTGGGTGGATTGCTGGAACTCAGGAGTTTGAGACCAGCCTGAGCCGGAGCGAGACCCAGTCTCTAAAAATAGCCAGGTGTTGTAGAGACTAAGGCAAGAGGATCACTTGAGCCCAAGAGTTTGAGGTTGCTGTGAGTTATAACACAACAGCATCTACTGAGGGTGACAAAGTGAGACACTCTATCTCTAAAAAAAAAGAAAGAAATATAAATATAAACCAGTCCCCTCTCATGAGTGCATTGTCATCTCTGCCCAAAGAATGAGGGCCTTCTATAGGCACATAGACTTGTGCTTATGCCTGAAAATAGTTTGACGGGGTGGCCTTTTACAGTGAAATGGAGTTCATTAAGTATGTCATGTGTGTTATTTCTACCTCACCAGGATCTCCTCACGATTTGAAGTGTACAACTAACAATTTACAAGTATGGGACTGTTCATGGAAAGCACCCTTTGGAGCAGGCCGTGATACTCCTTATGAACTTTGCATTGACAACAGGTAATGGAAATACTTTAACTCACAACTACAACCCAGATGTTCTTTATCTTTTATTTTAGAATATAAACATTTTATTTTGGAAATTTTTATAATCAAGTTCTATTTCTTGGCTCTCTATTTCTTAAAAATTTTTAATCTTGGCTTAGCGCCTGTAACTCAAGCAGCTAAGGCACCAACCACATACATCAGAGCTGGTGGGTTTGAATCCAGCCCGGGCCTGCCAAACAACAAAGACAACTACAACCAAAAAATAGCCAGACGTTGTGGCAGGCATTTGTAGTCCCAGCTACTTGGGAGGCTGAGGCAAGAGACTAGCTTAAGCCCAGGAGTTGGCGGTTGCTGTGAGGTCATGGCACTCTACCCAGGGTGACAGCTTAAGGCTCTGTCTCAAAAAAAATCTGAATCTTAGCATCATTCAAGATGAAAATAAACCCTTCTCGCCAAAACATTGATTCTGTACAGTGCTCAGCTGCTGTGCAGAAGTTTTACTGATCTCCTCCAAACTAGCATCTGCCTTGATCAGTCAGGTTTAAGTTTGGCTATGCCTAACAGGAAATGTCAGTAACAGTGGCTCAACAAACGGTTATTTACTCTCATGTGCAAGGTCTGGAGGTAGGCAGTGCAGGGCTGGCATGGGTATCTCATCTTGTCATGCTACTGTGCTATTTTTGGCATGTGGTCTCATGGTTCAAGGTGATACTTGAGAAACACCATCATATCTGCATTCCAAGAAGCAAGAAATAAAAAGGGCAGTTTAAGGAGACTTCCAAGAAGTTCCATGCAACACCTCTGCTTGCATCTCATTGGCCAGAACCCTATCAGATGGCTAGACCTAGCTGCACTAGTGGCTGGGAACATGTTCTAGTTGGGTGGCAATGTGCCTGGTAAACATGGGGTTCCTGTTATGAAGGAAAAGAAGGAAATGGACATTGCCAGCCTCTTTTACTTTACCTCTGAAGTCATCTTGGAGTGAGCTAGACACTTGTAAGCCTGCACATCTGAACAATTCCCACGGCTTTTTCCTAATCCCAGCAGAGCTGAGAGTTGCTCCCAGTCCCGGTTTGCTTATGAGTAGTCCTGATGTAAATAGACATAAATGTGTATTTCAGTGCAATTTGATTGTTCCTCATTTAGTATACATTTGCTGAACATTAGTCTAAGTGTTGGGGTGATTTATCAGTCAGGAGGAGCTAGGTGGTGTTGCAGAAACAACCCTTAATTCTTATTTCCTTATTTCTTGCATACGAAAGCAAAGAGTGACTTCCTGCCTCTGTTCTGTGTGTTGGGGGATCAGCCAGGTTTCTCCTGCAGGGCCCCAGGCATTACTAGGTGTGGAGGTAGGGGAGGCAGAGGGGACACAGCTATACTGGCTTCCAGAGCTTCCTTTCTGACCTAATAGAAGTGACTAGTACTCAAATTTCTGTGGCCAAGTAAAGCCACATCACCACACCCTGCTTCAAAGGGACAGGGAAGAGCAGTCCTACTGTTAGTCCAGAAGGAGGAAGATGAAAAGTTCAGTCATAGCTGGAATGCCCACCGCAGGCCACAGTGACAGAGGTTAGTTCTGGAGGAGTTCATAATTGGCAAATGGTAGCAAGGCTGTGGGTCACATGGAGGTTCCCTGTGAAGGGCTGTGGGGCTTGGAGACCAGGCAGGGCGGGACTGCAGAGAGACTGGCAGAGAAGGCATACTCAATGTTCTCAGCAGAAAAGGAACAGAAGGACATTCTGCCCTGAGAGAATATTGGGTACAATGCCTTGAGCCTGTAGAGTGGCGTGATTTGGAGAAGTCAGGTGGTTTTACATGGCTGGTGCCTAAAGAAGCTTCTCTGTAGAAGGTCAAGAAGAAGGTGAGCCAGACCTTTCAAGTCCAAAGTCTTGAGTGAATAATGTGGAGGTGGGTGGTGGGCACTAGGTGGGGGGCAGGAATGCAGGCAGCCTGGAAGGTCCCTTGGTCCTGTTAAAATTGACCTGAGACATTAGCAACACACATGAATAACAAAAGAAAAAATGTGAACGTGCTCTAGAGAGACAAAAAGGGATGTGCAACTGGAGAGGAAAACACCACTTTGTCTAACTAACTGTTCCACTGGATGTGGAACTGGAAGTGTTTGGAAAGCAGAAGTGAAGAGGGAGTTTTATTCAGAGTACACCGAGAGCCAAGTGCAGGAGCGAGTGGTCGCTGGTTCCATCCTGTGAGAGCCTCGTGAGCTGAACACACTCTTCACCCAAGGACCTGAGGGATGCTTGGTCCCCAGTGGAGGGTGTGGTGTCTGTGGTGGGATGTAAGGCTGCAGAGGGAACCTAGAGGTGGGATTTCCAATGGTGTGTGCTAACAGCCCATGTTTCTGGAAAAAGTCGTCCATGTTTACTTTTTTGTACAATCTGATTATTTTACCTCCACATTAATTAAATTTTTTTAAGTCTTAAAATGTAACACAACCTGTCATGTTTTTGCTTCAAAGCAGGGGGGACATAATGCATTGTCCAGTATATATTTTTTTGTGCTAATCAAGCTTTTTTATGAAAATCCCACTGTTAATTTTTGCAACTAATTAAAATTCCATTTCTTATTATATTGCAGGTCCCATCCTTGTTATCAATTAGTGAGAAAAAATATTGAAATCCCAGCTCTTCCACCTGGTAATCATGTAATAACAATAAGTCCTCAGCATGATGCTCGAGGTTTTACAAGTAAATTCATACTAAGTGAAAAAAACGTTTGTAAGTATCCGAAAAGGAAATCGATTTTAAAATAACTCTAAACTGGGCTATTGTTAGTCATAAAGCTTCTATGTCTGCTTTATTGTTGGCAGAGACTTACCATTTTGAATTTTGTTAGTTATACAAATACTTTAATTTACTTAAAGAGCTTCACTTGGCTATTAAAGCATAGCCAAGATCAGGAAAGAAGCAAATTTGTCATCTTCCGGTTAATCAGAATATATAACACAGAGTTCAGAATCCTTCCCTCGGTTCTGTATTCTCTCTTTACCCCACTTTGCCACCATTCCTGCACACATGCCAGAATTTCTCAGGTGTCCTTGCTCCTGAGAAATTGAATCTTTGGCCACTCCCTTCCAGAGGCGACTCCAATGCTTCCTAACACCCTGTTAGGTGAGCTGTACTTCTCCCTTGAGACATTTCTCATCATCAAATTAATGATCCTTTGTGAAGTTAGGAGTTACTGTGTGTCTCCTTTACCAGAAAATAGCTTCCATGAGGACAGTGCTGTGCCCGTAGCAGGATTATATTGCAGGTCTCTTGATGTGATGTCTAGGACATATGCCACAAGCACCCTGGAAACACAGCCTGGCTGCCAGACGTAGCATTTATGCTGTGCAGTAAGACCTTAAAACATGAAGTGGTCTTGACTCAGCACGGAGGGGCAGGCAGATCTGTACACTCTTGAAAATTGTGATGACTTGGTGTTGTACTGATGACTGACTTTGATGCAAGTGAAAGAAGTGTCATTAATTTGGCAGTTTGTACAATTCTTTGGACAAGATGCATGTTTGGAGGGGTTTGATGTCTGAGACAGCATAGATTTTTGAAGGAGGGTAACTGCATGCTGTTCAAGAACATAGAGTCTGTCCTGTTTTCTAGCTGAAGTATTGTTCCCGTTGATGTGTTGTCCTTCGTGCTACTTGGGCTGTCTTTTAGGATGACGAGAGAGGAACCGTGTTTTGTTGTTTTTTTTTCTGTAGTTGTACCTGTATGTGAAATCCATGCTGTGATAATTTGTGAGATCAGCCATGATTCCAGTACCCAAGGAGAACTACTGTTAATGAGATATGTTTTTTATGCATATACATTTAGTTAGTAACGTTCATACTGCTTAATAGAGGACATATAATTTTCAGAGTGTTAATTCATAACACTCATATGATATGAAAAATATCTTTTTCTGCCTCAGTTCATAAGATCCTGTCTATGTTACAGGTATTAAATCTGTCATGTTGGCTCGGCAGCTAAGGTGCCAGCCACATACACCAGAGCTGGTGGGTTCAAATCCAGCCCAGGCCTGCCAAAACAGCAGTGACAGCTACGACCAAAAAAATAGCCGGGTGTTGTGGTGGGCGCCTGTAGTCCCAGCTACTCAGTAGGCTGAGGCAAGAGAATCACTTAAGCATAAGAGTTTGAGGTTGCTGTGAGCTGTGATGCCACGGCACTGTACCCAGGGCAATAGCTTGAGGCTCTATCTTAAATAAATAAATAAATAAATCTGTCATATTTGCTGCAGATATTTTTCTGAGTCTGTAATTTTTTTTAGGTGTGTGTGGTGTTTTTTTTTTTACACCTTAAGTTTTAATTTTTATATAATAGAATCTCTTGCTATTTTTCTTTATGAGTTTTTGTTTTTGCTATCATGTTTGATTTAAATCTTCCATCCATCTGGAATTATTTTGTAGCAAACTGAGGAATCTAACTTAATTTTATTCCATATTTTTTAAACCCCCAGGAGTCTGCAAGAGAGCTGTTTTGGTGCTGTCTGATTATTTCAGTAGGCATCCATGGTTCTTGTTGGAGAAGCCACTTGAAGAGGACAGCATTAGATGAAAGGCAAATCTAGAGACTCTAGGCGACTCAATTTAGTGTACTGTTTTTAAATACATTCATAGCATTTGTAATAATCATGGGTCTGATCATGATTAGAATAATACTGTTGGGGTAAAGAAAGTTGAAAAGCAAATTAGGTAATATAAGAAAGGGAGGTTGATGTATCAGCAATTCTTTGAGTATCTACTGTGCAGGAGACACTCTGAAGTGTTAGTACTTATATAGCTGTCCTCCAGAGGATCTGCGTTCTTTTGACAATTTGCTACTAAATAAAAGTGTGAAAAAATCAAATTTTCTCCAGATCTGAAGATGCTTTGAAAGGCATACAAAAGAAGCACAATTTTATACACAGTCACACACACTCTAAAGTTTGTACTTATCAAGGGCAAGCGTGCACACACACACACAAAAGGTCTTCTTGGGACTTTTAGTGTCTGAGTTTCTTAAAGTAACCTGAAAATTTGGATTGTTCTGATGCAGAGTAAATAATATGGATCCTCTAAAAAACCTGAGAAGACTCCTATCACCTGATATTCTAAGGAAGAAAGAAAAGAGTTACAGTAGTTAAGGGTAAAGCTGCATTAGCTTAAAAAAATGAACAAGCAAAACTTTGATTAAATTCCTTCCCTATCTAAAAAGTTTTGAGTTTCTAGAAAACAAGTTAACAATTGTCCTCAGATGTCTGTTTTAGCTGTAAAGAAACACAGATGGCTGTTCCTGGGAGCTTAGGGGAAGCTTCCTTGTATGCTCTGAAGAAAAGGAAGGGAACACAGTGGCTTTAAAACAAAAAAAATCCTTTAATTTATAATTATGGCTACTGTCTTTAGCTTGAAATATTGGATATGACTTATGTTTTGAAGAGTAGCCCGCTGCTGTTGAAATAAAATGTAAATTATGTGGATTTTTCAAGGAGGGAAGCATTTTAAAAATGAGTTAGTAAAGTACTCCCACATTTCATAATTTTTAAAGTTACTCCATGGTGACATCTTTAATCATTTGAAAGAAGGACCACATTGTTGGAAGCCTCTTACTCTTTTCTGTCACACTGGCACCTTGAACTTTTTTTCTCCTGGCACTAAGTCAACTTCTTGTCTCTCATTCCTCTCCATTTTCTTTTTTTACAAATAGCTTCCCACTTAAAACTTATGAAGCGTCCTCTGGTGCCCTTACGTAGCTGTGTCACCGTTGACTTTGTTGTACAGTTTAGAGTGTATGTCTACATGTACTGGATCCTGTACAGTTCTGAACATTTTGTAGAAATTCAGCGTAGAACACTATGTTCAGCAAATTTTAGTTAGATCTATTTTTAAGAATTTATTTTTAAGGGTGGCGCCTGTGGCTCAGTGAGTAGGGCGCTGGCCCCATATACCGAGGGTGGCGGGTTCAAGCCCAGCCCCGACCGAACTGCAAAACAAAAAAATAGTTGGACGTTGCGGCGGGCGCCTGTAGTCCCAGCTACTCGGGAGGCTGAGGCAAGAGAATCGCCTAAGCCCAGAAGTTGGAGGTTGCTGTGAGCAGTGTGACGCCACAGCACTCTACCAAGGGCGATAAAAGTGAGACTCTGTCTCTACAAAAAAAAAAAAAAAAAAAATTATTTTTAAGTTTCAAGGCTAATTTGTTTTGGCTCTGCCATTCTTGATGTTTGGCATATTCAGCTGTCCTAGTCCTGTATGCTCCTACATTTTTCTGCTTACCTTGGCTTTATTTAATTGGTCCCTGAATTTCAGAGGAACAACCAAGATAGAAATGAGCCAAGAAAGATGCATCTCTGGATTTCTTCTAACTCACCTTTGCCCTACCGTCGTGTGAGGAGGAAACGTGGAAAACAACCTAAGTCTCTGCCCCCTTAAAGCCTACATTTCATAGCATGGAACATGCTCAGACTTTATTTTCCACCACTCTAAAGTTTTCAACGATTAACTCATCCTTTATAAGTAGGGAGACCAGACGGTTTTCTTGGATGCATTGCTCTTTCTGTGACCTTTCATTCTCGTTCCCAGTTTCTCTCTAGGAGATGCCCAAACCCTTGAGACTGGGTTTTCCCCTTTACCTTTTGTCGCTCAGGTTCTCAGCCCGCTGTTCTTCCAAATTACTTTCTCAGGTGTTGCCAGCAGTCTCACTAGTGGTCTTTCCTCAGTCTTCTGCTGCAAACTGCTTTTTTTTTGACCCAGATGACAACCACTTGATTTTGTCCCAGTGATCCTGTCTTTTCCTCAGTTTCCTTGTGCGTCTAGATCATTCCCTCTCTGGATTCTTGCTGGTGTCTCTGGTTCCTTGAAAGCGTAGGTGTCTGCCAGCAGTTCCCTAGATGAGCTTCACTGGCTTCGTGTCTATGAACTCTCGCCCTGCACACGGGGAGCTCTTCTGAGTCCACGCCACGCTCTCCACGGCACTGTATCGCCCACAGCCTGTCTTCTGCAGCTCTTCACGGTGGTTCTCGTCCTTTTTGCCTTTCTTGCTTCTTTCTGGATCAGAAAACTTTTTTCTTTTGAGACAGGCTATTGCCCAGGCTAGAGTACCATGATCTCATGCTCACAGCAACTTCAAACTCTTGGGCTCAAGTGATCCTCTTGCCTTAGCCTCCCAAATAGCTGATACTACAGGTGTGCTCCACAACGCCTGGCCAGTTTTTTTGTTTTAAGCAGAGACAGGGTCTCTTGCTCGGGCTGATCTTGAACTCGTGAGCTAAAGCAATCCCCCTGCCTCGACCAATGAGGGTGCTAGGATTATAGGCATCAGTCACCATTCTTGGCTATACTGGAAACTCAAGAGAATATTAGTTGTTTCTCTTTCTTGTTAGAACTGATCTTACATTTTTTGATTTCAGTCATTTCTTTGAAATGTCCATTCTTTTCCATATATGGCTTCAGAATCCCATATCCTTGTTATGCCCACCAGAATTTGTCCTGATTGATCACCTCACCTCCCATCTCAATCTCCTACATACCACGGCTGACCTTCTACATCCTGCTCCCTCTGCATAGTAACCACTGCCTTCAGAACTCAGTGCCTGCGACAGTCTTGCTTATTTAATGATGTGTGTAACCATCGGTAGCTTGTAGCGTCCCACAGTCAGCAACATTCCCAGCTCAAGGGGTTCTGACACTGGGAGATGAGTGAGAAGGCTGCAGAACAAACAGATGGAAATCTTTACCTAAACAAGCTTTCTATATTTTGACATTTTCTTAGGCCCAACCTATAGTCATATTCAGGAAGCTCTTTTTCTTCTCTCTAATGTTGCCTACTCGGAGGTACCTGATCAGATGACCGGAACAGTGGTTCTCAATCTTCCTAATGCCGCAAACCTTTACAGTCCAAAGGGGTCGTGACCCACAGATTAAGAACCACCTCACTAGAGTGTCGTGGGAATTCCATTGCTGTTTGTATTAGAAAATGTGTGATGCCTACGGTGCATCTTAGCAGGGTACTGGGGAAACTTATTAAATGTAGAGTATCAATGTCTTTATATAGTGATCAAGAAAATGCCATGAAGGCTATCTGTAACAGTACGATCAAAACATTACTGAATGTATATGAATCGTGCCCTATGATTGCACCAATGTACAGAATTATGATTCAATAAAATTATAAAAAATAAATAAATAAATACAATGGAGGACTTTCGCCACGTATCAGGGATTTGCCAACTAAAAAGTATATCAATGGTTTTCTAAAGTCTCTTTAGCAATTTTCTTTTGGCTTTGCTAGCCTAGTCCATCAAAGCTACAGACTCTGGG
>CAUYON010172474.1:0-31773 GCA_963573935.1 Arctocebus calabarensis
AGATGGCAAGGATGAAGACCCTTTGTGATGACTCCTTCTACTTATGTGAATAGGAAATATTCCTATTCCTCTTCCTTAAGGATTTGCTTAACAACATTTTCTTTTCTCTAGCTTACTTCTTTATAAGAATTCAGGGTATAATAATTATGACATACATATAAAATATGTGTTAATCACCTATTTATGTTACTAGAAAAGCATCCAGTCAACAGTAGGGTATTGGTAGCAATGTTTTTGGTGAGTCAGAAATTATACATGGATTTCTGACTGTGCACCACAACTCCTGCAGTGCTCAAGGGTCAACTGTATACCCAGAAGGATTGACAGTAGGATCTCTATGAGATATTTGTACACCTATGTTCATAGCAGCATTATTTATGGTAGCCAACAGAGCCACCTGTTCAACAGTGGATACGTGGACAAATCAAGTATGGTAGATGGCACATACAGCATTTAGAATGGAACGTTGTTCAGCCTTAAAAAGAACAGAAATCCTGGTGCATGCTACAACAGAAATCCTGGTGCATGCTAGCTTGAGGACATTAAGCTAACTCAAATGAGCCAATCACAAAAAAAAAAAAAAAAAAATACTGCATGACCCCACTTACATAAGGTGCCTAGCATAGAAACAGAAGGAAGGATGGTGGTTGCCAGCGGCTGGCGGAGGGAGGGATGGGAAGTTGTTGTTTACTGACTATGGAGTTTTAGTTTTGCAAGATGGAAAAGTTCTAGAGGTTGGTTGAATGACAATGTGAATATATTTAAAGTCATTGAACCATATACCTAGATGTGGTAAGAGATGGTAGATTTTGTGTTATATGTCGTTTTAACCACAATTTAAAACAAAAAGCAGCTACCCTAATTTCACAGAGGCAGGTGGTTATTAATGAGGGATGTTACTCAGGACAAATCTGGTGAGTCGGCCATGATGAGAACAGGCCCTAAATCTCTGAGTTTACAGATTGTCCTTCTCTTCATCCTTCTTGCAAATGAAAGAATCTTGCTTTACCCTCCTAATAATGACTTTCTTTTAATCTGGACACTGAGGGGTTCTCATCCTGTGGCAGAAGTTGAGCCCTTACTGCAAGGTAGACGGCATTTCACATAGGTCCATCTGATATGTCGCCGCCTGTAGCATTCATAGTACATTGTACTCCGTTTTTATTTGCTTCTACTGGGATGAGAGCCAAGCCAGTAAAAGGCAAACAGCATTAATTCAGTGATGACATATGCCACTGAAAACTGTTTTTCTTTCTTTTCTTTTCTTTTTTTTTTATGTTTTTATTTTTTTAAAAAGCAGAAAGGAACCACTTTACTCAGATGCTGCTGGGTGCTGAAATAAAGACTGGGTGGAAGAAAGGCCATGGGGAAGTCATTAAACCTTGCCTCCCTCCCGAGTCTGCTCAGAGGGAGTTTCTTAGCATCTTGCTCCAAGTTTCGTTTGGGAGACATTTCTGAAGCAGGCTCACTCTCTGAGTCCAGGCCTTGGCTGTCTCACATCTTCTGATCTTCTAGTGGCCGCTCCTCTGCACATCACATCCATGGGGGAAGCAACGAGGAATCATTTGACAGCTCCTTTCTCATTCTCAACCTCTGCACACAGATCAGCAAGATTTAGCTCAGGGAAGGCTAAGAGAAGGGTACATGTTCATCAAGGAGAATGGACCATGTAATGTGGGCAGAGCAACAGCATGGTTAGTCTCTAATTAGTCAGAAATTTCTAGGTGGCGCCTGTGGCTCAGTGGGTAAGGCACCGGCTCCATATTACCGGGGGTGGTGGGTTCAAACCCAGTCCTGGCCAAACTGCAACAAAAAAATGGCCGGGCTTTGTGTAGGGCGCCTATAGTCCCAGCTATTCGGGAGACTGAGGCAAAAGAATCGCCCTGGCCCAGGAGTTGGAGGTTGCTGTGAGCTATGACGTCATGGCACTCTACCAAGGGTGACAGAGTGAGACTCTGTCTCTACAAAAAAAAAAAAAAAAATTAAGCTTTCTTCAAAAATGAATTGGAGAAAACTACTTTGTACAAAAATAGCCTCTCCTCCTGAGCTAAGTTAGTGGATAAATCAAGATCATGATCAGGAATTTATTAGACCATGATTTTTGCTTTTGAGCTTGAGCTCTTTTTAAAGACCCAAGTTAGTGGTGTTCTGATTCATTGGCTCAGACTGCCATCCCACGGACTGAAAATTTGTCTGTCTAGAGTGAGCTGACAGTAGGAGCCAAACGGTGAGGAAAGTGGGTCTGGTACGTTCAATAGGGAATAGTGAGGCCTGTGGCAAACCAGTGAGACATGCGCCATCTGAAGGTCCTGTGCTACTTGGTTGCGGCTGATGTTTACTACATGGTAATGATTTTTATATGCACTCTCCTGCTAATTAAATGATGCAACTAACTTATAATTAAAAAACAATTACTGGGGGGGGCGGCGCCTATGACTCAAAGGAGTAGGGCATTGGCCCCATATGCCAGAAGTGGCGGGTTCAAACCCAGCCCTGGCCAAAAATTCCAAAAAATAAAAATAAAAACAATTACTGGGAGAGAGATATCAAACCAAATACATCTATGGGGTGCCAGTTCACAAGTCATGGCAGGCAGAAATCAAAAAGCTTCTTCCGCTGGGGAAACTGTATCATTTGGATGAACCAGAGATGAAGAGGAGACACCAACCCAGAGCTCCTATGATTATTGGTGTCAGGATCTGGGCATGGTGGAGGGAAGCAAACCCTCTAGGAATGGGGCAGCCCAGTTCTGCCGGCCCCTTCAGGAGACAGCTAAGTTTTAAGAGAAACTCTGAGAACCTGCTCCTCACAGTTGGGAATGTCTAGTCTTCTCATAATGATAGCACTTTAAACTCTTATATATATTTTGAGAAAGAGTCTCACTCTGTTACCCTGCTCACAGCAACCTCAGACTCTTGGGTTTGAGTGATCCTCTTGCATCAACATCCCAAGTAGCTGGGACTCCAGGTGCCCACTACAAAGCCCTGCTAGTTTTTCTGTTTTCAGTAGAGTCGGGGTCTTGCTCTTGCTTAGACTGGTCTTGAACTCCTGAGCTCAAGCAGTCCACCATGCTAGGCCTCTTTAATGATTTTTGAAAAAGGGGCCCCATGATTTTATTTTGCATCTGGCCCTGTAAATCATGTAGCCATAACTGACACAAACTGCTTCATATAGAATATCTCAGTTAATCATCATGAGTCCCCTAAGAGATACATGTTGTCTTCTGCCCTGTTCGGTAGTGGAGGGACCAAAGCCTCAGAGGGGAGCAGCCACTTACTCAAGGCCACACAGGAGAGAGACCTGAGTCAGAATCTGTCACCCAGGTCTTTGCCTGACTCCAGAATATAGGATCGTAACCTCGTGGCATATCCCTCAGAAGCACTGAAAGGTTTATAGTGTGTTCTGGTGTCTAGAGCCCCAGGCATGGGGACGGTTACTGGGGAACTGAGAGCACGGGAGGATGAAAGCGTCTACTCTGCCAGGCAGTGTGTTGTATGCTCCCAGCTATTCACTATTTTGTTAGGGCCACAGAATGAGTCAGCCAGCAGATGAGTGTTTGTTTCTTCTGAAGACCAGCTAGTCTAGTCTCAGGGCAAACTCTGAAGTACTAGCACTTTACCAGCCATCCCAGCAGCCCTTGTGCTGATGCCCAGCATGTCATAAGTTCTGTGTGACCGCCACTTACGCTCTCAGATTTTTTTTTTTTTTTTTGCCGTTTTTGGCCGGGGCTGGGTTTGAACCCGCCACCTCCGGCATATGGGGCTGGTGCCCTACTCCTTGGAGCCACAGGCGCCACTCAACACTCTCAGATATTACAAAGAGCAGTCAGATTCAGCCACCATGCAGTGAGTATTCACCACCTGCCTGGTGCAGTGGAAGGACACTGATGAGGAAGAGAGGATGTGATGATGGGGAAGCGGCGATGACTCCAATCACAGTAGCTAACGTAGACCAGGTTCTTGTGGATGCCAGGCAGCATTCAAAGGGGATGGGGGGTTTAGTTTGTTTGTTTGTTTTGAGACAGAATCTTGTTTTATTGCCCCAGGCTAGAGTGCTATGGCATCATAGCTCATAGCAACCTCAACTTTGGGGATCAAGTGATCCTCTTGCTTCAGCCTCCTGAGTAGCTGGAACTACAGGCATGTGCCAAAACACCCAGCTAATTTTTCCATTTGTCTTGAACTCCTGAGCTCAAGCAATGCACCTGCCTCAGCCTCCCAGAGTGCTAAGATTACAAGCATGAGCCACCACACCCAGTCCATTCTAAATGTCCTGTAGGTACTAATTCTTTGAATCCTCATACTGATGCCATGCAGTAGGCAATAGTGTTATTTACATTTACAGAGGACACAGACTCACAGAGGACACAGATCATTGGCCCAGAGTTGCCAACCTTATAGGAGGCACAGGTTTAGGACAGGTCTTCCATATGCAGATGGAAATCAGCCCAGCCTTTGGGGACCTATTGTCATCAAGGAGAAATTATAATTGAGTATGATGTGTGCAGTAAGAGCAATATGAGTAAGACCACCAAAATGACAGTAGTCACGATGATGATAGTACTTGTTACCGTTTGCTTAATGTCGAGGATATTTCTAAGCATTCTACATGCATCTTCTCATTGAATTTTCCCGAGAGTTCTATAAAGTAGGTTGTTTTTTCTTCCATTTTATAGATTAAGAATTCCTGGCTCAAATGAGTTTAAGTTATTGACTAAGGGTCACATGGAAAGTGACAGGGCAGGATTTGAATCTGCAGTCCTAACTTTGCCTTTGGAGATGACACCAACTGAGGGCTTGGGGACACCTCATAGAGAAGGTAGTGCCTGAACCAGGGCCGGAGCACCAGAAAGAGCTTTCAGGGTCAGGAGAGGAAAGGCATTTCCCCCGTGGGAACAGCAGAGGTCAGGGTAAAGAAGTGGAGCTGTGGCCCAGAATGGGCTCTGATCAGGTGAGTCGGTGGAACGCAGAGTGGGGTGGAAGGCCTCATTCCTCAAGGAGCTTGTTCAGGAACTTGGGTTATCTGGAGGCCAGGAGGAACCACCTCAAGACAGTAATAAGAACACATTTCATGTGATCACCTGGAAATGGAATCTAATTTCAGGTTTCTGGAACCACAAAGACAAAGAAACACTATGAATTTGAAAATGAAACCAACTTTGTCATGCCCACATGGAAATCCAGTAGAGGTCCTACTTTTGCCTGGCCTTTGTATAAAAGACCCAGCATGAGTTGAGGTTCAAGCGAAATCAGTGTCACAATAATTTCCTTAGGTCTCCTACTTGCTGCAACTTACTGACACCCTGAGATCGCCACAGAAACCACCATTCAGGAACTGTCCACAGTGGGAATTCTGATGGTGTTCAACCCTGCTACTTGTATAAGATAGGAAAATAACTCAGAGTCATGCAAACTAGAGCCCGGCTCTGACCTGGGCAACTATGACGTCAAGACCTTTGTCTTCTGGACCTCCATTCCCTCCTCCATCAATAAGGAGGCCATAGTGGTCATAAGGATGGTTCACACACTTTTCTGGGGCCTGCACCTCTGACAATCTGATGAAAACTTAGAATACTCACTTTTTGGAAGAGGAGGGAGGGACAGACACAAGCTACAGAAAGACGCACATGATATTCAGGGACGATGTAATGTGCCATTGATCGTCACAACCAGCTGCTCATTCCTAAGCCCCTCCTAAGGCCCAGAAATTCTGGAGTAGTCACTGTTTACTGGTTTCAGGATGGCAGAAATACATGGAGCTGGCATTTCTAGTAACTGTTTAGGAATGTTAAGTGTGAGGCACCACATTGCCCAAGAGTCCTTTTCAGTGGTTTAGGATGAAAAGGACATGAGTTTGCTTTCTGGGAAGTAGCATAGCCAAGAATCCTTTTTTGTAAAAAGCAAGGAGAGAAATAAGACAGCCCCTCCAGTACCCAAAGGCTTCTCAAGGTGGAGACTGAGTTAATTGGACATGTAGCCTATAATGTTAACCCTCCTGACATTTTTCCATTAACAGGACCTTAAGGTCTTTAAGAGACCCCCACTGCCACCCAGATAATTGCCTGGCTGACTTGCCCCTGGTGGGGGCCTCACAAATGATTCTCATTTGCAAATCAGGTTCTTCTGGCCAGCCATGAGAGCTTTGCAAGGGCGAGAATGCACGTCTGATCCTTGTCTGTCCCAGCTTAGGTTTAAAAACCTGCAGTACCCTTAAGTACTGTTAGTACTTAGGCCTTAAATACTAAAGGCCTCTTCCCTTAATTCAGCCTCTCAGGGCTCTGGTTGATGATTCTCTATCTTCCTATCTGGATCCCCCTCCCTGTCATTCTTGTACTCCCACTGATATAATTTTTTCCTTCTAGAACACGCTTCTTTCTTGCACTTAACCTAGTCAACTCCCATGCATCCTTCAGAGCTTACCCTAAACCCCCAGGAAGCGGGGAACCCTGTGGAGCCATTGGCCTGGATAGCTCTTCAGCTGGAGCCCTTTGGGTCTCCGTTGGTCCCAAATTCATTGTGCTCTAATACCTTGTTCATGTGCCCACCTCAGTCCCTTTGAATGATTCCTGCCCCATGGGCATAGTGTTGCTCCAGTCTGATGTACAGCTGCAGCTCCGTCCCTGGTGCACAGCAGGGCCTTGACAGATACCTATCTAATGAAAAACAGAGCAAGAGTTAAGAGACATGGGCTGCCACAGCTAGGTAGGCACTTCATGAACAGCAGAGTGCTCTGTGGAGTTTTCACCTGCTGGACTCTTATCTTCTTACCTGTGGGCTGGGATGAATCTGGCCCCACTTGCTTCTCAGGCCTGTGCCTGAAAGAAAGGAAGCGATCGATGTAAAGTACATTGGAGGAAACCCAGGAAAATGCATTCTAACACACTATTTTTGTGACTTGGGAGTCTTGCCTCTTTAAAAATCTGCTCCCAAGGCCAATTATTTCTTCCCTACTTAGCCCACTTTCTCTCACCTGGAAACCCAGCCTGATTAGCTCTGCATTTAGTCTGTCCTGCAGAGGGACACTCCAGGCTGGCTCAACGCTGGCCTCGTTTTTGCAGAGCAGGAGGAATTCTTGCTAAGTGCAAGTCAGCCTGTAGCCAGCTTTGGATTTTTCCAGGGGCTTCTCCCTGCAGTCACAGTTACTTGTTGCTGTCTCGCTGCCTGCCTCCTGTCATTGCCTGTGTCCACCTGCCCTTGCTAGCCCCAGCACTGCACCTGAGCTTCATTTCATTTGGGCCACCTGGCACTTTCCAGGTTTGCCTGCAACAGAAGGTGGAATCTCCTGCTGAAGGTCCCAGGGACTCCTGAAGGTACTGGGGTGAAGCCCAGAGAGTTATAGGAAGAAGCTGCCAGGTAAGAGGAATGGGCTGCAGTATTTGCCAGACTTGCCCTCTTAACCCTAGATTTTGGCTGCTGTTTACAAGCAGGTGTGTGCTAAGTGTAGGGGCAGGCATGACTGTCCGTCTTCAGTTGTCTTAGAAGCTTGGGGTAGGTGAGGTGTTTGAAGGAAAAGCTGGAAAATGAGATTTGAGGAAAAACAGGGCCTCTGGGGCCTCGGTGATGGGACCTGCTGAGCAGAAGTACATGGTACTCCTATGGGGTGTGCTGTGTTGTCTTGAAGTCTCAGGCTGAAAGTGCAGGGTGACAAAACCATGACCCAGACTTGAGTCCTGCACCCACTCCTGCCCTGCAGAGTGGGAAGCCCCATGCTCAGATGGCTGTCCCACTAAGACTGTTAGGGAGATGGGGGTGATTTCCCAAAGCAGAATTGGGGTGTAGCTACTGCAGGAAGGGGGAATGGCCGCTTAGCAACAATGACTAGATGGCCAGTGCTGCCCAGCTGGTCCCCCAAGTTCTCCTGGTAAAACCCACCATGCCTACCCTTGCACTGGGGAACCCAAGGAGCTCTCCAGTGGCTGTTGCACCCCTGATCCTTGTTGAGAGTGAGCCTATGTCATCAGAACATCTGGAACCCCTCTGGGTTGGTAAAGTACTTGGAGCATCTTCTGTTCCTGCTGTTTACAGCACATCTTGAACTCTGTCTGCAGATCTCTGTCTGGTCTGCACTGACCATTGCAGAATGAAAGAGGTCTTGCTTGAGTTGGCACAGGGCAGGAAATAGTGAGGGCTGCAGATTGCCCCTCCTGTCATGGGGCAGCCCAAAGCAAGCAGTCCATTTCTCCAGAAACCACACTACACTCTGGCTGCTCAGCTCTTTTGACCTCTGACCTCTGAGTAGGATGATTTCTCTTTGCTGCAGGAAAGAACACGTCTGGAATGATAAGCCGTCCTGCCCAAGGGAGGATGGAGTGGATCATCCCTCTGATTGTGGTATCAGCCTTGACCTTCGTGTGCCTCATCCTTCTCATCGCTGTGCTTATTTACTGGAGGTGAGTAAACCTGACAACACCTGGACAGTGCTTGTGGGGCCTGGTGCCAGCGAGAACAGCCCATGGCTTCTGCATTCAGGAAGGTGAAATGGCCAGAGGGTTTCTAGTCATGCCACCTGGTAGAACCTCTTATCTTTGGGAGATGACAGCAGGCCAAGCCACTATTAAGGTTGAGGCACTGAGGGGTAAGCATCTGGCATTTAGTACCAATAAGGCTTTTCCTTGAGAATCAGAGTTCCTTGTTCAGATCCCAGCTCTGCTGCTTGCTAGATTTAGATTCCTTGTCCACTTTGAACTTCAGTTTCTGAACTGTGAAATGAATTAATAAGTTCCATAGTGTTTCCACTTTTTCTGGGATGATGCTTTACTTGGTTGTAGACATTAACTATTCCTCTTTACCTTAAAATTTTTATAGCCCTTTGCCAAAAATTAAACTAGATGATAGGAAAACATGTAGTATATGGGGTGGCTTTTAATACATGTAAGATAAAAATGGCAGACTGGAGCCATCCTGCTGCGATCATTGTCCTTGTATTGGCTCTCACTGCTCCCATAGTAAGCATCTTGCAGCCTCTATGCAGAAGTTGTGTTTTTTCTGCTATACCACCTCTGCCAATTGAACTGAGTGGGTGAGGCTGGTTACCTTCACCTGTCATACTAACATAGGAGGCCTCTGCCCTTTACCCAAGAAGAAATAGGTGTTGTATTTCATCTCTCCCTCTCATCTTTCCATTTACTCAATTCTTTCTGGGCCCCTATTGTATACACTGGTGATACAAAAGTGAGCAAGACAGTAAAAATCCTTACTTTTAGTGGAGAAGATGGGCAGTAAACAAAACAAGTAACTATAACATGCAATTTCTAAGATGGTGTTCAGTGTGTAGTGGCAAAAACTAAATCTGTGGGGGTGGGAGGCTTCAGGGGCTGGGTGTTCCGAGTGGTCAGGGGAGGCCAAACTGGGATACGATACTTGAACAAAGACCTAAAGAAGGAGGAAACCAAATGAACTACATCTGGTACAAGTTCCAAGCAGAGGAAATAGCACGTGTGGCACATGCACTTTTGGTGTGTTGCAGGAACAGCCAGGAGGTTGTTCATTGGCTGAGCACATGGGTACAGGGGGAGAGTGGTAGAAGAGGGTGTCAAGTTAGGAAGAAACAGGGCGAAGGAGGATCGAGTTGTGTGCAACTGTACATGAGACCACTGGTAACACATTGCCTTTCAGCCTAAGATGAGCAGGACTTGGTACTGAAGTGTGTTACGATTCAACTGCAGGGTTACTTGACTGCTATGTTGAACACAGACTGGAGGGGAACAGGGACAGAAGCATAGACTGTCAGGGAGACCACTGTCAAGAAGGGTGTGATTGTGGCTCAGAGGAAGGTAGCAATGCAGGGGAGAACCAATCAACTATTGAAATATTTTGAAGGTGGGAGCAAGAGAATCTGCTAACAAACTGATGACGTGTCCTTGGGTCTGTTTCAATTGGCTGGAACAGGGACATAAGGAAGGGGGCATCTCAGGCTTGCCCAACTGTCTGATAGTAGCTGTAGGACCATTAGTGCTGCAGACCGCTAGTTCATGGAGTATATTGTGTTTGGGGGTGACCATAGGAACACTAGACTCACTTCCATGTCATCTCTTTTCCAGAAAAAAGTGGTTTATAAATGTGTGCCTGAAACCCGTTAGGAAATTGAAGGCCATCTAATGTGAGTTTAACGGAACGTGTAAAACAGCAAAGGCCCACCTGCCCATCTCTTGGTTCTACTTGGTGCTGCCTGGTTAGTCTGAGGGAAGCAAAGAGGTCCCACTGCTGCCCTAGGCTGAGTGATCCTGGCTTAGCACTCCCAGCATAAAGAAGTACTTTGGGCTAAGCAGTTCCAGCAGAAACCTGAGAATATTCCTGATTGGCCCACCTTGAGACCTCTGATCATGCCCTCTGCCCGGTGTGAACAGGAAGGACCATGTGGCTGAGCCAGCTGGCCAAAGTATGAGTATTCAGTGCATGCTTCTTGTAGTAAAGGACTGTATAACGTAGTAAAAACAGCTTTAAAGTCTTTCCATTCAAGATGTATTTTCCCTTTAGAAAATGACAACTATTTATACTTACAAAAAAATCAATAAATCCTAATGGAAAATATGAATTGAAGATTATATTAATAGTTCACATCTAAAATATTTTTATGATGTTTATTTTATATATATATAATAAATATATATATATATTCCCCCCACCCCTCCAAAAAAAGTTGGGTTTAAAATAAGCAGAGCTGTAAACTCTCTATTAGAGTCTGGATTTGAGCTTCTACCAAATCTCCCAAAAATGAACGTGAAGGAAGAAATTCATACTGAGCAAGGAAAGTAAAATCGAATTAGTGTTGGGATGGATGGGTTGGCTAAGCATACAGCCTAGAGGGGACAAAGACCTTTTTTCTACCCAGCTTTTTTTAAAATTATTAATGTGAAAGAAAGAAGCATCTGGCACCTCACATGGAAAATTGGTGAACAGAGAAGAGATACATATTTCCCTTTGGCAGGACGGTTTTGAAGCTAGAACAAAAACACTTCTCTCCTGCCTTCTGAGACACAGTGAGAGTGGGTGATTGGCAGCTGACTTGATGGAATAGGACCATCGAGACAGATCGAAACCTTCTCTATCATTCCCTTGTGCGGCAGGCCTGGGGTTCAGAGCAACTCACTGTGGCAACAGTTTCTACCACAAACAGGACTGGCCCTTCACAGTTCCTGCTCTGGTTTCTGAGTGGTTTATTTGGAGTTGTTGACTGTGCTGTTTAAAGTTTGTGAAATAGTGGAAAACTAAACTCAGGGTCTCTGAATTCTGTCTCTGCACCAGTCTCCCACTGTGCAGTGGTGTTAGTGCTTGCTCATGCTCAGTGAGTCCTTGTGGAGTGCTAGGCACTGTGCCAGGCATTTGGGAGGCATCATCTTGTGTGATTCTTACAACCAGTCTGGATGGTACTATTCCTATCCCCTTTCCTTTGACCAGGGAAAAGGGAGGGAATTCACATGTGTTGAGTACCTGCTGTGAGCCAGCCAGCATGCCATATCATCTCCCACTGATGACACTGGTCAGAGCCCTTTTCTTTTGCAATTGACAAAAATCCATTTCAAAATGCATTAAGCACAAGGAAAAAAAAAGTTTGTGGATTCAAAGAATTAAAAAATTTGGGAGCATCAGGCCTGGCTAGATTAAGATGGAACAAGGACATGAGGGCTGGGCTGGTCTGTCTCTCTTTCTCTTGCTCTCTCTTTCTGAAATCACTGCATATAGCTTCCTATCTGAGGCAGGCCCCTCTGCCGACACTGGCCTTGTTAGACTTAGATCTCTCCATCCCAGTGGAAAAGGAATCACCTCTAATCCTTCCAGTTAAGTCCCAACAAGGCATCTCTTAGGAGTGAATTAGTGTTAGCTTAGGCATCGAATTAGTGTTGGGATGGATGGGTCATTTGCCCATCTCCAGTGGCCAGGGGGATGGAATGCTCTTGCTGAGTCTGAATCTTACATTCAACTCTGAAGCCCAGAGGTAGGATCAATGCCATCGCCATAAAAACCAGGGACTTCGTCCCTGAATCACCAGGTTCAAAACAGTGTGGGCAGCTCCCTGTTACTTCCACAATGCTTGCTGAGTTCCTGTCACACACTGTGCTGGGCATGGTGATTCAGGGATGAAGTGGTGCCTCACAGTCCACTGGAAGGAACAAATGAGTAAATACAACAGAGTATGGGGAGTGTTTAGAGAAAGGTAAGTCTGAGTTGCCACATGTGCAGGCAGGGCTTCACCCACCCCGGGAGAGGGACTGGGTTCAGGAAAAGCTCCCTGGAGGGTCTCATGTCTGAGTAGAGTCTTGAAGCAGAAGCAGCTGTACACCCGGTGAAGAGGGTACAGGGGGACAAGGCTACAGAGGGAAATTTCAGCCTGCTACAGGCAGAAATACTCATATGGAGTCAGTGTCGCTGGAACAGAGTATAGGGACAGCCAGGGCCAGATCATAAAGGCCCTGGATGCCACCTAAAGGGTTAGGTGCCTTACCTTGGGGGTGATCAAAAGTCCTTGAAGGAGCAGAAGCTGCAGGAGGGCAGGTTTAGGAAAAGGTGCTATTGTGTATAGACACCGGGACGCGGACCAAAGCCACACAGCCTGGGTATCCGTAAAGCCTGCATTCCTACCTGGGACCTGTCATCCCCCAAGGGATGAAAATTGGTCTAGGGAGATTTTTTTAAAACTTAACCTATGTTGTGTAGAAAGCTCAGATGTACATGTGGCCTGTACCCAGATAGACTATGCCTTTAGGGCATTAAAATTGCACTGGGCGTGGGCGAAGAGGAATAAAATGTCGAAAAAGTCTATAAAGGCCCCTTAGAGGAGATGCTGGTGAAAAATAGGTCAAGAAACCCCACCTTAGACAAAGACCTCTACCAGCTTCAGCTTCGTCATTTGCAGGACAGAATTAAGAAACAGCCCACACAGTTCAAGCGAGGATTTGGTGCAGGAAAGGCTCGTCCCGGTGCCTGACTTGGGAAGCACCTGTAGTTGTGATTGTAACACCAGTTCTGACTTGAGGCAAAAGAAGAAATTTAACTCTGGGTCCCGGTGTGCCTCAGAAGTAGTTATTTTTATTTTTTTATTAAAAGAAAAAAAATCACAGGTACATATCTAAATAAATGTTGTCCCTTACATGTTATCCCTTTGTGTTAGCTGTACAGAATTTTCAATACGTGCATAATAGGTCTATTGCACAAAACATGCTTGAAAATAACTTTGGGAATTTCTTTCTCAGTTCATTTTCTTTTTTTTTTTTTTTTTTTAGGATATCAATTGTGCGAAGTTTTAATCCTAGAAATAGCTAAAAGTCATTTGTTTGGAGTTAAATATAGTATAAATGTAGGTTAACCAACTGAGCAGAACCACGGTGGGCCAAAAAAAGAAAGAGCTGACTATGAAGTTAATGAAATTGAAATTGGTTAAGTGGTGCTCCTGCGGGGCCAAAGGCAATTCCTGAGGAGGACAACCCTAAGTCACTGGGTTAAAGACATAACCCTCCCCTCCTCTGCCACCTGGGAAACACTCAGGAAGCCCACTGGCAGCATCATTAATTCAGGGTTGTCTGGGTTAGAGTAAGATTCCCTGGCTGCTTCCCCAAACAAGTCCCAGCACCCCAGGGGCTGGATAACACACAAAGGGTTATTTCTTCCCCATGTCAAGTCTGGAAGGGTTTTTTCCTCTTTCTGGAAAATGTTTCCCAAATTGCTATAGCAGGGACAGAGAAATCAAGGAGGGACCCAGCTCTCACTTACTTGGTTCAAAAGTGACTCCTTCACTTACTGATGACCACAGGACCAAGGACAAGATGAAGTTGGGGAGAATGTGGGTATTTACAAGGCACTGCCACTAGTGTTCTTAGATATTTGGACCCATTGGCATCATCAGGTTATGTGTATCTTTCTTGAGAAGGACAACTTCAGAGACTGTTATTAGTCTCATTACTTCCAATTTAGCCGAAACTAAAACGTAGGGGTAGAAATGACAGATAATCTGTATGTCTGAGAGACCTCCAATGTACAGAGTCCTATTGGGGACCCTTTGAACAGTACTTTTTCAGGCAGCAAAATGGGTCTGGAGGGAGAAATTTATTTTAAAATGGTGTTAGCTGAGATGTTATGTATCTCAGCTAGGATGCAGCAGCTCTCCCTTGAATTTTCTTTGCAAAGGTCTGCCTTGAAGAACAGTGGGAACCAGAATCCATAACGATGCAGAAGTTGCTGTGAAGCTAGAAAGAAATACATGCAAAGTGATTCTGGACAAGGGGCAGGATTGTTACAGCTTGCCTCCTTGCATAAATGGCACCCCATTGCGTGGCTTATACATATTGCAGTGATACCAGGCATGCATTGGTTCAGACTATCACTAACAAGAGAGGAGGCATCAATTCAATAGTTTTTGAAGTGTGCCATTTTGGCCTTACTACTAAAGAGGGTAACAAACACACCTTTTGGATGACTACAGTCGGAAAGTGCCTTCCGAGTGCCATCAGCTTAGCAAGACAAGCTGTTTATATGGCACCAATGTGCTGACGTTCCTGAAAAGACTTGGAACAGCACAGCCGCTGCCACTCAGAGAAGAGGAACATTTTTGAAAGGTTTCTTTTTGATTTGCATAATTTGAGGTAGATGCTGAGAGAGGAGCTATGTGCCTGGTGTCCAGTCAGTATGCTAGAGTGTGTAACTTTTTTAATTCTCCAGCACAGACTAACTTAGCAACTTTGAGCAAGACATTCATGTCCGCTTAGAATTTTAAGTATTGTGAAGATATTTTTAATTTATGTTTTTCCATAATACTGAGGAACGTTGCTCCAAAGGTAACTAACTCTTATCTCTCTGAGGAGCAAAGTCTCACCCCCAGAATGGCTTTATGTATCTCAAAACCCATATAGCCAAGAACCTTTTATTGAATATTTACCATACCAGAAATGCTCAGCAGACTGTGCCCTCACCTAATCAGCATACAAATCCTAGGATACAGTCATAACGATTATGTTCCTTTTTGCAGATCAGAAAAGCAAGGCTTAGTAAGGTCAGGTGACATGCTCAAGTTGCAGTGTTAATTTTTGGTGGAATCTGGATTTGAACTCATCCAATTTGACTTCATACTGTCTTAACCAGTATATTATCTTGACAAGATTTGACCACCCAAGAGACTGTAACTAGTTGACATATGACGGTGGTCAACATAAGGAAACAGGCTTACTATACTGATGCATATGTGTGGTGCATGTCCCGTCTGTAAAAATTAGGTCAACTTGAGGAGGTGGTCAATGTAGGGAGGTGGTAACGATGGAAGTTCTCCTGTCCTTCTTCCTACAGCCTGCTTTTATAATGCATAGCTATGTGTCAAAAAGACACTCCAGAAAAAGGGCCGATCTCAGCTGCTACACGGTGGTGGTAAACTGGTTTGGAAGGCCAGATACAAACCATCCTATGTGTTGGAGTTGCCAAAATCATGTGGAAGAAAACTTCAGGGACCCACTATATTTTGAAGTGTTCTAGAAGCTGATGAATGGTATGTGCAGTCAGTGACATCTTTGTTACTTTGAAAAGGTTTAATGTCGAATAACATATAACCTTTTTGGCCTTTCTTAGTGCTAGCTGATCAATTCTAGTTACCGTCTTGATAAAGTTAGTATCTTTTGAGTATAAGTCTAGGGAATTCTCAGAAGCTGCTTTACACTTTGATAAAGTATACTTCTCAGGTTCAGAAGGGGCTGATTCAGGAACAGAACTGATTTCTGTGGTAAATCTGACAGCACCAATTTAGCCACATATGCAGATAAGGAAAGGTCTCTCATCTAAGTCCCATCTTTAGATTTTCAGAAATTTTGCCATGTGTTGGTGCCTCCTCATTAAGAATGCTATTCATGAAATCAAGTGAGTTTTTGTTGACACTGCGATTTTTTTTCTTCCCTGGATGTTCAGTGGGAGACAGAGTGTAATAAATATGAAGGGATGCAAACCGCAAATGTGTGGGGGATTTGTGTTGGCATAATGGAGGCTCAGGCAAACAAACAGATGCATGCGAAAGTCAAGTGTGGGCACATGGGAATTCCCCTCTTTTGCTTGAGGGCGACTGACCACATGTGCCTCGCTGGAGTGCAGATCCCTCCCATACTGCTGCAGTGGCAACCAGGACATGTGTGTGGGGCTGCTGCGAGCCCAGGAGTGCACACTTCCCCGTCTGCACTAATGCCCACACTTCCAAGTTCACCAGCTGATGACTGAACTTGGTAACAGTGTTTGCCCCCTTTCATTCCGGCAAAGTCACAAAGAAGACAGGTGTAATGAAGATGATGTCTCTGGCACAGGTGACTCTAGAGAGGTAGGAAGGGGAAACACCATCACTAACAGCCACTAGTAGTAGCTGAGTTAATACAAAGAACACACTCCATTATTTAGTCCTCCAGGAGCAGGTGCCATAAGCATCAGGGACTGCATCACTTTTGTCCCAAGAGAGGAAACAGTTTCCAGAAAGAGGATTGGGGGGCTTGTGCAGGATCATATGGCTCATAAGTTTGAGAGTTTCTCATACCCAGGGTTTGATTTGGTTGATCCAAGACCCTTTATAACTGGCCCATTATTCCTTCCTTTGTTCATTCATTCAACATTTCTCAGGCAGCTAGTGTGTACTAGGCACTGGAGATCCATCAGAGAGACTGAGTTCCTGCCTTCAGGGGCTCAGTAGCTTAGTGGAGGAGATGAGCAGGTAAACCATAGTTACCCCAAATGCAGATCAAAGACTCATGGTCCTTTAGACTGGTTTTATTGAGATAATATGTTGTTTTTAAATTTTTGAATTATTTTGAAAATAGATTTGACGAAAACCTCAGTTGTCTGATTTCTTATGGCAAATGGGAAGATCTAACAACATTGTTCTCAGATTCATTGTATCACTCATGGCTGGATGGAGTCACCATGGTGCCCCTTTTTAAAGGTCACTTGCCACTTTAATAGTCTCTGCCATTCTTCTGGTTCCTGCCTAGCACCAGTGGGTGGTTGAATTTGTATTCCCCTGGGTTTCAGGGGTGATAAAGGAAAATAGTGTGGTCTGGGAGGGACTCTGATTGCAAGCAGAGTGAGGTGGCAGAGAGGCAGTCATGGAGGGCTTCTTAGAGGAGATGGTATTTGGGTTGATTTACTTTATAGATTAAAGAAAAAAGGACGAGTGCGCCAGGTACAGGCATCTGTGTATGAGATGATCAAGAAACATTCCATCATGGTACATGCAACAGAGGACAAGGCCCATCTAACTGCCCTTACTTTAGCAAGGAAAAGTCCACTGTCGTGGGCGGTGTGGCTCAAAGGAGTCGGGCACCGGCATCATATACCAGAGGTGGTAAGTTCAAACCTGGCCCTGGCCAAAAAAAAAAAAAAGAAAGAAAGAAAGAAAAGGCTACCCATTTGTCACGGGTAGAATCAGATCCTGACATTCTGCATGTACAAAGGCCCTGGGCCAGTTCTAGTTGCTCATGAGTGTCCTGTTATCCTAAGGGAGAGAATGAGATCCAAAACACAAGTTTATATAAAACTTTTCTCAAGTCTGGAGAAATCTGAGTTTCCAAGTCAGAATTTTTGGTGGCATTGTGTGACCACCTTGATCTTTTCTGCAAACAGACCCTTTATTGGACCACAAGTATTGTGGGCACTATTTTTTCTCTTAAGACTAGTGACTATACCATTTTCCTCTTTCTAGAACCTGTATCTAAGATTGCATTTAAAATTTTTTTTTAATCATTAGGAATAATTTTTACAGTTCAGCTCTTCAAAGCCTGACAATGTGTCAAGCCAGTGGGGAGAGCTCAGGCACATTTCATGATGCCAAAATATGGCTTGCCACAGAGGGTCTGAGTTCATGATGACACTGTGGTGTTAAATGGTAAAAGTGGGTGGGGAGCCTTTTGAAGTCCCCAGCTAATCCTGAGGGCAGCCACGTTTTTCTTTTTCTTTCTCTGTGAACTGTGTGCAGAAGATCTGGGTCACATGGCAGCTCACGTTGCAGATCCCAGGCAACTTTCTGCTCAATAACTGTTTCCCAAATGGCTACTCGGGGCCTTTCACAATTCATGAGAGCTGTCAGTTGTTATAGTAACCGGCCCCCTGCTGTCGAGTTGGCCCTGAGATGCCCGTGGAAGCTCTTGGAACAAGTTAACACATAGTCATTAGACAAAAGCAGGGAGAGCTTTACTGCTAAAGATTGCCGTTTAAACATGCTCCATGATACTTAAAAGGCTGCACTGATTCTGTTAGGGAAGTGGTGGGTGGGTCAATTTTTAAACCAAGCTCACTTTTCAGGAAAGGGAAACTCCTTCTATGCCCAGTCTATTCTAGGTAACAGCCACCTTTCTTTGGATTTCTCAGAATTAACAGTACTCTCTCCCAGGGTCGATTACGTAGCCCCCTCTATTCTGCTGGTTTGCTGAGGTAGCCCTGTATTATTTGAGGTATTAGTTATTGATTGCATGGCATTTGCTTCTCAGCTAAGTGTTGTCAGTTTGCGGGTGGTAGTTTTAAGCGCTTGTGATTGTGTGTGAGGAAAAACTGCGGAGATTGCCGGCTCTGCTCCAAAATACTGAATCTGGCAGTATTCAGAATAGGGCTAAGGGGTGAGAAAAAGTCTAAATATTTTAGGAAGCTGCAAATTTCAAGTTTTTATGAGAATTTGTAAAAACATTCCAACACACTCGTGATTTCTTCAGATTAATGTTCAGAGCCACACTGAGCGTACTTGTGATGCTTGGAGGGCAGTCATCCGTTATTTCAGAATGTACTCGATAGAGGGAGACAAGAAGTTCTGAATTACAGCAATCCCTCTCCCCTTTTGAATCATATTTCTAAGTTTTGGCTTCTCTAAATCATGGTTCCTGTGCCAAGTACTTTTTACCCAATATCGAATCTAATAATTATCAAAATAAATGAAAGTTGTATTGAGAATGAAGAAAAACCTAACCCAAGAATTAGAGGATGTTCGTTCCTAGAAGCAGAAGGCCATCAGGTGAATCACAAATTAAAAAAATGTTAACTTCTTTGGAATTACATATCTGACATTAGAATTTTATGTGGGATTCACAGAGCTTCTAAAAAAGAGAACATCCTATGTATATGTCATTGCTATTTTATCAAGAGAGTTTAAAAAGAACAGAGATCATTTCAGTGTGAAATCTTATAGCTCAAGTGGTTTGGGGGATTAAATATAATTAAACATTTTTAAGTGTTGTTGTGTGACAAAAGTATCTTTCAAATTCTGTAGCTAAGTCTCAGATGCTACAACTAAGTTATAAGGGAAACTGAATGTAGAATTTGCTGTCTAGTAATAACTTGCCAATTGCTGTTCCCGTCTCCCCAAGGTGCCTCTCCTGTGTATTCTATAAATGTGTATGTGAATTGTATTGCAAACCAGAAAAGTGTTTGTCCAGAGATGAGAGGAATGCCTGGGAAAAAGACAAAACCCTGGATTTGCCTAATGGCACCAAATTCAGAGAAATTTGTGGCAGAAGGGAGGTCCAAATGGTCCTCAGTACATTTCTGCCAAGTTCTGTTTATTTCAATGGTATTTTAAGCCATCCTCTTTGCCAGGGCAGCATGTCAAAGGCAGAAGAGTGGGTATATCAATGCGAAAGGTCATGCTTGTATTTGTGATATCCTTACCTTCTGTTAACACCAGGGATGATACAGGCATCTAATATGTAAAGATGGCTTTTAAGAGCAAAGTTCCCATTTGGTATTTCTTACACCTCTCTGTAAAAGCCCATAAAATCAGCCACCTTTGTACATAAGCATCCTCTTTTGAAAATGTCCCAAATGAGGCCTGCTGACAGGGTCTGTCTGTGTTAAAGAGGAGGGAGGGTGTTTGTGTGGAACTCTTGGTAGCCAATTGAAAGTACTGTCTTCTACACCTGTTCTCTTTTGTTTTTTGTCCATTTAGAGGGTGTATCAAAATAAAATCCAAGGGCTTTCCCAGACGTTTCCATGAAGTGCCTTCTTCTGGGGAGAGAGGAGAGAAGGGGAGCAGGTGAGGGGCGGTCAAGTTTAAGGGGGGTCTTGATGGCCGGGACTGGCTTGCCGAATTTTTGTTTTGTTGTCATGGGGATTAAAGTCTTCTAGATAGTGCAATGCTGACACTCACCTGTTCTACCCCAACTCCCTAAAGTAAGACTTGCAATTATCACTTCAGCTTGTGGGTAGCTGGTACCAATTAAAGTTTGCCCTCCCTGCTTGCTTTGCTTTATTTTGTAATTTGGGGGGTATGTTTTTTGTTTGGGGGTTGAATGTCCTGGGGATGCTCCATGTCTGTGTGTCTGTATGTGTATTGCATCCATTTTCTTTTCAAAATTTCAAAATTTTGCATGTTTAGAGCTGTAAAAATAGCACATAGTGCATGCATTTTGCCTTATATGTGGAAAATATCTTTTAGAAACCTAAATGTATGGACAAGTTAGGGATGAAGAATAGGAAGGGGAGAAAGACGTGAGCAATTGTGGAAGTACCATGTGTTTTTTCTAAGAAGGGTGAATTTTTTTAAAAATAAAAATACATGAGTTTTAGATAGTTAGAATAGTTGGAAAAGTTATTGTCCTTGAAAGATTTATAATAAACGTTTAGAATTCATGACTGTACAATCTTAATCACCACACTTGGGCCTCTTGATAATATTTTCTTAGGCTTATCTTAGCCAAAATCTTTTTAATAATCATATTAATGATTAATGATTAATCTTTTAATATTAGCTTGTTAATTAGGCTAGTTCATTAATCCATATTATATCAGAAGCAGTCCCCTATTACACTTTTGAGCCAATTACAGCAGTTACCTTAATATTTTCACATGGAATGATTAGTCTCTTTTGGTTGTGGATAGATCAGATTATTGAGATGAAATTTTAGATATCCATACATTATAATCAGATATATCTATGATATCTAAGAAGGTATAGTTTGGGGATTGTGACGGAATAATGAGAACGTCCATGATTTACCTTCTTTTAAGCTGTATGGTGCAATTTTTGTCCTTGTAGGGAAGGTAGCAACTCCTGTAATTATTCTGTGATCTCTTTGTTTATTGAAGTCTTTGATTTCTAATACATTTTCAAAACTCCAAAGAGAAAAACTGAAATAGAATCCCCTCTGTATAGTTTCAGATTCAAACATCTAATCTTAAGAGAAAGAGACTTTGGATGTTACCTTAGTGCATAACTTTCATACCTGGTCCATTTTAAATATAATATGTTTTTGACTGTAGCAATTTAAATAGCTGGCATCACCTTGTGAACAGCACAAAGATAAATGCACATCCAGTTTCTAAGTTCCTCCCCAGAAAAGATGCCATAGCCTGCTAGACCATCTCGTTTATATACTTGGCCCCAGTGTGGGAGTGGCTTATTACAGACATATTTTAGGTCAAAAGAGAGATGCTCCAGAGCCTCTGATATCTTAGCTACTTCTCAGTGAGGGAACCTTGGGGGAAGCATAGTAGAAATTTCATGTACATCCAAGGAGTTGGGAACTGTCTTGGGAAACAACAAGGTTTTAAAGATGCTACCTGATTGTGAATCATACAATTTACTTTACTTTTTCCCAATGGTGTAGCAGCTAAAAAGACAGACTTTTGTTCTGGATTTTTTTTTCTTTTTTATTCTTGACCCTCCAGCAATTTTGAAGGAACTAGAAAAAGACAGACTTTGGCTCGAGGGGATGTGGGTGCTAATTGTAAACTCTCCCACTTCCTGGCTCTGCAACCGTGAAACACGTTGAGACTCAATTTTTTATCTAGCAGATGGGTCTAATATAGGTTTCATGAGGTTGTTAAGATTCAATGAAGTGGTAGATATAAAGTGCTTAGAGTGTGAAAGGCATTGCCCCATTGAGAAGATGAGGAAACCGAGACACTGAAAAGGCTAAGTTATGTGGCTAGGCCACCCGCCTCAAGCGGCTGCTGTGGCACTTGCACAGCAGTGGTCTGCATCCTGACCCTGGGTCTTGTGTGCTGTGCTCTGCTGCTGTGCTGACTGCTCCATGAGGGAGAGATGGGATAGACACAGATCCTGTCCTCAAAGGGTGCGAAGTCTCTGCTCTTTCTCATGCTGGCCTCCCTGCCACACTCTGCTCCTCCAGAACCTCTGGATCCTCGTTCCCCACCAGCCCACTGCCCCCTGGCCCCTGGCCCCTCTGCTCTCTTCCCAGGCTCATTCTGCTGCTGCTGTAAGAAAAGCCTTCTGAGGACAGGGGCCCCCGCTTCTGCCAGGCTCCTGCGGGCTACAGTGGGTCATGGGAAGCATTTTCAGACTATCTCCCACATTTGCCTCTTTCTATCCATGCTCATTTCCTCTCCTGGCCTGCATCTCCATCCAAAATACGGTAATCAGGAGAAAAGCCCCACTGGTGCCTAAATTGTCACCTTCCAAACAGCTACAGTAGCCGTTACAGAGTTCCCATGTGTTAACACAGCACTGCCCTCTTCCCCTGTTATCCCCCCGCCCCACAGCAGGAAGGACGGGATTGGACCAAGTGAGGCCAGCAGAGAGAATTGTTAAAATCAGGGCAATAGCAGTGAGAGGTGATAGTTCATTATCTCACACAGAAAGGAGAGGAAAAAATAATAAAAATCAGCCTAAAGCACTTAATGTTTCAATAAAGCTGAATTAAATTTTGCCTGGGTAGTGACTTGACATGGTTCAAAATCCAAAAGTTTAAAATTATAAGCGCCCCTAAATCTCCATCCCATCACCCACCCAGCCTGCTCCCTACCTGCTCACTAATAGGTAGGCATGTTGCTAGTTTGTTTGTTCTTCTAGAGATTGTTATGTGCACGTAAGCAAATATGTGTTCCTTTATCCCCTGTACAGAGTGGAGTACCGCACATGCGTCTTGCTATTTTCACTGAACAGTTTTTCTCTGTGCCTGTATAGCAGCCTCATTCTTTTTCACAGAAGCATGATATTCCTTCCTACAGGTGTGTCATGGTTTACTAACCCAAGGAACTTTGGATGTTCCCTGTCTTTTGTTATTGCAAACAACACTGTGGTGAAGAACTTTGTTTACATGTTATTTTGCAAAAGGATAAGTTTATTTGTAGGATAAATTCAAGAGATAGGCTGTATTACAGGGTATGTGCATTTGTAATTTTGATGGATGGTGCCACACTGCCCTTCCCCGTGAGCTGCCAAGGTGGGTTTCATAACCAGTGTATGAACATGGCTGTTACCCTACATCCTCCCCAGCCCGGGTATTGTCAGGCTGTGGCCTTTTTGCTAACTGCGTAGGTGGAAAACAAATAGCACCTCAGTGTAGCTTTCATTTTGTTTTGTGTCGTTTTTTTGTTTGTTTGTTTGTTTTTTAGAGATAGAATCTCACTTTGGCACCCTATTTCACAGCAACCCCAAACTCCTGGGCTCAAGTATTTCTCTTGCCTCAGCCTTCCAAGTAGCTGGCACCCACCACAGCGCTCAACTATTTTTAGAGATGGGATCTTGCTCTTGTTCAGGTTGGTCTTGAACTCCTGAGTGCTAGCAATCCACCTGCCTCAGCCTCAACATAGTTTTAATATGTTGTTTCTTACTATAAGTGAGGTTGAACATCATTATTATACTAGGATGAACCATGTGATTTGTTGGGGATTTTTTTCTGTAAACTGTTTATATCTTTTGGCGGTTTTTTTCTTGGAGCGGTTATTGGTCTCTTTCTAATCGAGGGAGAAAGCCCTTATTAGTGATACGGGTTGCAAATATTTTTTCCCAGTTTGTAGTTTGCCTTTTAACTATGATTATGGTGTTTCTTTGACTGTCATTTAATCAAATTTCTATTTGCTGTTTTGTTTTCTAGATTTGGGGTTATCTTTTAAAAACTATCCATTCAGGAGTCGTTTTTTAAAGTACTTTTATAGTCTCAAAATTTATCAGTAAATTCTTAAATCATTTGGAATTTAACCTGGTGGATAGTGTGACATCTGAACTAAACTTTTTTCCCCAGGTGGTCCCAAGTATTTAAAAAATACTATAATCTGGGGCCCAGTGGAGAGGTTTATAACACCTTACTAGATAACCCAGTAATACCACTCTGAAATCAAAATATACTCAATTCATATAATAGGTAGCTGTCAAAAAGCTATTCCCCGACCTTTTTTTTCTTTCAGATGAGTATGAGGGTACAAATGACTATGTTACAATGTTTGCATTTGTTAGGACAACCCTGCCGTAGTTGTGTCCTACACCCCGGAAGTGAGCCGTACATTGTGCCCAGTAGGTGGGAGCACCCTAATATCCCTCCGTCTTCCTCTCTGCTGCCTCGCCCTCCCTCCACCTTGATTTGAATTGAGTTTTTCTCTTGTGTGAGCATGTACTAGTTCATTTACTAGCTTCATCAGACCATTTTAGATTACGAATACTGAGTAATATATGTAGCAAATAAAAATGAATTTCATTTTCTCCCTCTTTCCCAAAACAAGTTGAACCATCACCTCACCATTGCCTTGCCCAAATCCGTGGGAGATTGTGTGTCAATGCCTAAAAACTATGCCAAATGAGGTAGAGAGTCCCCCCAGCCTCAGTCCAGATGTTCACAGTATTCCATGCCAGGGTCTGAAGGGTGAGATAGCTGCCACAAAGCTCCTGACTTTAAGTTGTCTTTTCTAGGTAACATTTGGGAGCCCAGGGCTTACTTCTTTGAAGCTAGCTGTAATATAAAAACCATCATGGCTGGGCATGGTGGGTCAGGCCTATAAGGCTCATGCCTATAATCCTAGCACTCTGTGAAGCCGAGGCAGGTGAATTGCTTAGTTCAGGAGTTCGAGACCAGGCTGACCACGAACTAGACCCCATCTCTCCTAAAAATAGAAAAGCTAGCCAGGTGTGGCAGCGGGCTCCTGTAGCCCCATCTACTAGGGAGGATAAGGCAGGAGGATCTCTTGAAGCCCAAGAGCTTGAGGTTGCTGTGAGCTATGATGCCACAATACCCTACCCATGGTGACAGAGTAAGACTCTGTCTCAAAAACAAAACAAGAACCTGTCATGTTCAGGATTTTGGTCTTGTCAAAATATGGTGGGGTTTTTTAAATTTGTTTTCTCTCTGTATAGATGGGATCTTGCTATTGCCCAGGTTCATCTCGAACTCTTGGTCTCAGGCAGATCTCCGTGCCTCAGACTCCCAGAAGTGCTAGGATTATAGATGTGAGGACTAGGTCCTCACGTGCAGTTTATGAAGAGACTTTTGCACTCATCTCCTGGAGAGTATTACCAGTACTTCATTTGGCCCTGGGTGTCTGCAAGGATTTCTTGGCAAACTCAACATTTAGCAGGAGAATATATTGTCTGGAGATCACTTTTGTGTCTATAACTTGTTAATTTTCTCCCACCTTCCTAAAGATGTTGATCACGGGCAATATGAATCATCCAATAAAATTCTCACCATGGGAATCAAATTTTTGTCACTTCCAGCTGTAACAAGAGTGAACTGAGACATCTCTCCTACTCATGTGAAATCCAAAATACTTTGAAACATTTTCTCCTTTTAATTTTAACACACATGTCTGCATCCTCTTTCATACTGCATCCATCTTCTGCGTGATTCTATTCTCTTTTCTTTTCCTTCCTTCCTCCCCACCCCCGTATCTGACATGTCCGGTTTATCCAAAGTATAACAACCATATGCCCTATGATTTCCAAGCAGCCCTGCGGTGACACATGGCATTTGATTATCCCCCAGAGTACACTCACATCTGTCAAATCTCATGTCCCCTTTTATGATTTAGAAAACAGGACCACCAGAAGCATATTTTAGTTTCTAAATTTCCCTTTTTAGAAGATCTCTTCCTGAAAAGATATTCAAAGTGTAAGCTGAGTTTTATAAACTGAATCCTTTAACATGCAGCAAAGGAAACTTAGCAGCAAGTGAGTTGTTGTATGTGAAGAATCTCAACTTAGAACTTAAATTGGGCTCCTTTCCAAGAGGAATCCCAGAGTTATTTCAAACAGACACTCCTCTTTAAGGAAAAGCCCAACAGAGCCAATAGTCTTTTTCTTCTATTGTTGTATTTGTCACTTCTGTCTTGAAACATGTTGCCCTAATGAATCAATCCGTGTCTTTTTAATGCAGCTCTCAGTCTTCTTTGTTAAAGGCATGTGAACGTTTTCAACTTTGTGTTTTTGAGTAGCTCTTATTCATACAGAGTTTATTATAATAGATCCATTCATAAAAGTAAATATTAATGTAATTTCTGTTCCTGGCAACATAGGAAGAAATGGGATCATTAGCGGGCATGCCACTATAAATTTAAATAAGAGCAGTCTCTAAATCAGTTAAGATTGTTTAATTAATATTCAGCAGCAACTCAGCCAACCATCCACTCTAGTGTACAATTAGAATTTTGAGCTGTACACTGCTGACAAACTCCTTCTCACCCTGATGTGATTATAAAGCTATTGAGTTTAATTTGAAGACAGTGACTTGGTTTCTAATTCTTACATACCAACATTTGGTAGGTTTGCAATTCTGGATTTTTATATGTATCTGGAAACCATATTGTGCCACCTCCTTTCCCACCCATGCCCCAGCAGCCATGGTGTTATAGGGAGCATGTTATAGTAGTCAGCCACAGACCCTGTTTGCGAACGGTTTGACATCTCAAACTTACCCGAGGGATGTACGTGTACACGTCAGAAACTCCCGCCCTGGTCTGCAGGTGTGGACGCTGCCTTGAGAGGAGCCTTTCTGGCCCATAGCAGGGTTGAGTGGAATTCCAGGCATTTGTATCATTCAGTCTTTCTGGACTCAGCATCAGCATTTGCTTCTGAAAAGTGTTAGTCACCTAAATTATTTCCAGGTTCTTGTCAGAAAGGCAGAAAAAGATGGAAGTAAATGGTAAGCCTGTATCAGTGGTTATCTAGGTGGGTACTGGAAAAACAGAAGCAGCAGGGAGGAAGGCCTTTATGCAGAAATTTGGCCATTCTGGGTATATTGCTTTAAAAATGTGGCAGATATCCTAGAAGGAAATGGAAGTTCGGAAGTCTTGAGATTTTCTGCCTACTTTTGTAGTTTCCTACATTTTGTTTGAACAGTAAACCTCTGTAACTTGAATTTTATGAATAATTATAAAGCACTGTCAGAGCAGCTGGGGGTATGTGTGTGTTTCATTAGTCAAGAGAGCCAATTAAACACGGGAACCTGTCATGTGCTGGCAGTATGCATGCTTCAGTGGGAGCTCAGAGACGCGAGGGTGACAGCTGACACCAGTCCATGCTTACTGCCTCCTATCTAGAAGACACACTCTGCTCATGTGTGTGTTCTGCTTTTTCAAGACTAGAATTTTTGATTTGTGGCAGGGTCTTATCCTCAAAATATCTCCCTTATTTGAAAGAATGGAAAGTTATTGTTAGAAATTTCCGCCCAAGAGCAAATGCCTGTGATCATAGGCCTCCTGCATCCCATAGGCTTCTTAGAAGCCAGGCTCATGTACACATGCATGATTCTGCCATGAGGCCTTCAGAAACCCTGCAGATTTGGACCTCAAGTGTGGGGGCCTGGGCTGGAAACCAACCGCTAGCCAAAATCCCCACAGATTTGATCAGCTTCGAAGACAATATCACACACTATCCTTGTCCCCTTGACTTCCAGTCAAAAAGTCAAGCATTTCTTTTTAAAATAGGCAAGCCCAGCATGGTTTCCTAAAAATGGATGAATGAATGAGTGAAGAGTATTAAGGAAGCTTGGTCCTGTTTTTCTACTTAGAACTTTCCATGGAGATGTGCGTAGATCTAATATGTTTGCCATCTTTGGTAAAGCACAGCAGTACCCAAGTGGCATTTAGGTGCTGTGTTGTATGAAAAATCCAGGGCGGCACCTGTGGCTCAGCGAGTAGGGTGCTGGCCCCATATGCCGAAGGTGGCAGGTTTGAACCCAGCCTTGGCTGAACTGCAAAACAAAAAAGTAGCCAGGCGTTGTGGCGGGAGCCTGTAGTCCCAGCTACTCTGGAGGCTGAGGCAAGAGAATCGCCTAAGCCCAAGAGCTGGAGGTTGCTGTGAACTGTGTGATGTCAGGGCACTCTACTGAGGGTGATTAAAGTGAGACTCTGTCTCTACAAAAAGAAAAATTATCACTTGGCTCAGCACCTGTGGCTCAACGGGCTAAGGCGCCAGCCACAAACACCTGAGCTCACAGGTTCGAATCCAGCCCGTACCCGCCAAACAATGACGGCTGCAACCAAAAAATGGCCGGGCATTGTGGTGGGTACCTGTAGTCCCAGCTACTTGAGAGGTGGAGACAAGAGACTCGCTTGAGCCCAGGAATTGGAGGTTGCTGTGAGCTGTGATGCCACAGCACTCTCTCCAGGGTGACAGCTTGAGGCTCTGTCTCAAAAAAAAAGAAAAATCCATACCTTTACATAGGAGCTCTTAGTGTGGCAAGATGCCTACTCTAGAGAGACATGCAAGTAATGGACCAGTGGATTCATAGCCCTTGTTGATTTTCTTTCTGTATCATGAGTTTGAATTGATTTGTGCAAACTGGTCTGTCACTTGCTCCTATCTGGGAGCATTCCATGAGTGCTTGGTGTAACTCTGTCTTGGTCCTTTGTTGACGGGGTAGGTTTTAGAAAGCTATCCAACACAGTGGCTTTCCAATTTGTTCAAGTGGCAGGACGCTTAGAATTCAGAATGTCAGAACATCCATGAACTACTTAATATTGACAACTTCAATTTCTTCATAGAAACTGAAATTCATTTTGGTCTGAGACAAGTAAAGCCATCCACAAGGGTGGTTTAAAAGGTAGCTTTAAGAAGGAAAATGTTGACTCGGAGAAATGTAGGGGTTTTTTCAGTGACTTGAGAAGAGTCTTTCCTTCAGAGGGATGGCAGAACACTGTGCTCCCACTTCAGAGAATGCCATCCTATTTCTTAGGTTCTAACAAAAAGGGAGACTTTCAAATTCTTCTTCAAGTATGCACTACACCAATTTTCTTTCTGTATTTGAGATGATTATGTTAACCCCCTTGAAGTCTTAACCACTGTTTCTTATCCCATATGGGATCCAATAAATTCTAGTCTTACTTTTATGGGTGCTTTAATAGTACTTGCCCCATAAGACTGTTTTAGTTTTTCCACAGCTTCTTAGTGACAGTGTTAGAGGCTTTCAGGAACCACTTTCCTTTCATCACAATGGCTCCTACCCAGGAAAAGTGTACACCAGGACCCTTGGGGGGAGCCTTTTCAGAATACATGGGGGATGTGTTCCACATCGCTCAGTTAGAATCACCAGGAGTGGGGCTCATCCAGTGGGCATTTTTAAAGCTCCCTAAACTGAACAGATGGTTTAAGAATTATAACCACCAGCTCGTCCCCTATAGCTCAGAGGCTAGGGTGCCAGCCACATACACCGGAGCTGGTGGATTCAAACCCAACCAGGGCCTGCCAAACAACAACAACTACAACCCCCACGATCACCCCCATCCAAAAAAAAAAAACAACCAGGTGTTGTGGCAGGTGCCTGTAGTACTAGTTACTTGGGAAGCTGAGGCAAGAGAATCACTTCAGCCCAAGAGTTTGAGGTTGCTATGAGCTGTGATGCATAGTACTCTACCAAGGACGATGTAGTGAGACTCTGTTCCCCCCCCCAAAAAAAATAAATAAATAAAAAGAATTATAACCACCATTTGCCTAGAACTTTACTAATGAGAGAGGCTCTTTCAGACCATCCAAAACTAAATTAGGGAAGTGAAAGTGTCAGAAATATGTATGATGAAAATGTTGATTAGGGAAAGCAGAAGATTACTAGGCCTGCATTACTAGGCTAGTCGGGGTCAGTGAAAATATGTTACCTGGCCTCAGTTCTTAGAGGGGACAGACAGCACCTTGGGAAGGATGGGGAGTAAGGAGAAAGGGAAAGGTGGAAATATGGAATGTATGTGGGGCATTTACTGGGTTATAATTTGTACTTAAAGATGTATTTTTTCATGTCAAATATGATCCTTTTCATCATTTTCCCTTTTTAGGGTACTTGTACAAGCAAATGTTCATTGTGAAGAAATTATAATTTTAGAAAATGGCTTTGCATGATCCTAGAAATCTGTTTCATTCAGGGAGGAATTTTAAGGGTAAGTTATTTGAAAGAGAATTGGACCCAGATACAAGATTGAAATTACAGGCTCAGTGACACACTAGAACACTTTCAGAAACTCTGTCTCCATCCCCTGAGCTCAGAATTAGAGGCAACCTTTTACATTTGCCTACATACCAGGCATACCTTGAACATACCATTGTTCAGAAGTATTAAAACGTGTGTTGTCTTTTTCTTTTCTTCCAAAAATCCCTCCTTTGCCTTTTTATTCTTAGCTACCATTGAAGGTCAAGAAACAAAATTTCTCTAGGGACTTCTTGGAATATGTCATGCACTATCCAGCTGCTTTTCTTGGGCATTACACACACCTTGTAGATTATGTACACAGAAAGGGATCATTGCAGTGTTACCTCACTGAAAAGCTGACAGCAACCTACTACCTTGCTAAGTCCCTAGTCTAGAGGAGGGTCATAGTAAATACTATAAGGAATAAATTAAATATCAACAATGTATAGTACTCTCTGTGAGATGAAAGATTAAGCAAACTTTAGTAAAGAAGATGTCAGCCTATGCTTGTTATCAAGTAGAAAGGTATATTTTATTTTGAAAAAATTAAAACCCCTGAAAACAGCCTGTCTGCATTTGGGTGAGATTTCAGCAACGACCCCTTGACTGATCTCCTTCCATCCTTGCCACCCTCTAATCCATTCATCACATAGCCGCCAAAAATGAGGTTTTTGAAAGAGACAAACTGGACTGAGCCACTCCATGGATTAAAGGCTTCCTGACTTTCCATTGGTCTTGGACACCAGTGGAGGTTCTGTGTGGCCTTGTGGATCTTACGTGATCTGGCTCTTGCCCACCTCTCCGGCCGTACTCTCCTGCTCTTGCCTCTGGCTTCCTGTGAATTCCCACAACGTGCCAAGTACCCAAGCTCTCTGCTCCAAGGCTTCTTAACAAGCAGCTTGATCTGCCTCAAATGGTCTTTCCCTGGAAATGCACAAAGCGAGATCTTCCTAATCCGGCCTCGGCTCTAATGCCGCCTCTTCCTCAGTGAAGTCTCCCCTTTACCCTTATCGATTATCACCATGGTGTTCTGTTTTATTTTCTTCATAGTTCTTGACTATTTGAAACCATTGGGTTGCTTGTTTAATATGGATTTTCCCCATAAGCACATAAAAACCAGTAGGACAGGGCCGGTGTGTTTCATGTTTATCATTTTTCTCCCAGGCCTTCACTGCAGACAATCAATGACTAAGTCAAGGAAAAGCATAGGCTGTGCCCCCAAATATTAATAATGATTATCATTAGCGGAAAGATTTTAATTGATTTTTTTTTCTTTTTATTCATCTATTACTTAGGTTGTTATTTATCAGTTAGCCCTAGCTTTTAGCCAGGCTTCTGGGAATGGTTTTAAGGATTATAGCCATTTGCAGGGAAGGCATTATCTACACACATGAGGCCATGCAGTGGGTGCTATACAAACATTTGCTGAAGCCACAGAAACATTTATTCTCAGGGAAGATATTATGCTGAAGGTTTCGTAGTGAGTTGCCTACCTGAGTCTTTGTGTGGTAGGAAAGAGAGCGTGTGATGTACATGCAGCGAGCTGCAGATCACAGAGCTTTGTGTCCCGGGTTTCTGACCCTCATCCCCAGTTTTGTGCTTTCCTCTGGCAATCACAGAGTTATCTTGCTCCAGGGAAAATCCATTATAAACAGCAGCACATGGGGCACTAGAGTGTGATTTGCTTCATTACATGCTGCAGTTTTTTTCAA
>CAUYON010172475.1:0-15959 GCA_963573935.1 Arctocebus calabarensis
TTTTTTTTTTTTGTAGAGACAGAGTCTCACTTTATCACCCTTGGTAGAGTGCCGTGGCATCACACTGCTCACAGCAACCTCCAGCTCTTGGGCTCAAGCGATTCTCTTGCCTCAGCCTCCTGAGTAGCTGGGACTACAGGCGCCCGTCACAGCGCCCGGCTATTTTTTTGTTCTGCAGTTCAGCCGAGGCCGGGCTTGAACCCACCACCTTCGGTATATGGGGCCGGCGCCCTACTCGCTGAGCCACAGGAGCCGCCCTCTCTGGCACCTTTGAGAGCACTATTTTAAGCAGAATCACAAGTACAGCCCCCCAGTCGCCTCTGAGCCCAAGGCTTAGTCTCCTCCTAAACCCCTGGCGCAGCCCTGACTTTCAAGTCTGCTGCCCACTCTGGTTTCCTCTCATGTGCGGTCATGGCCACAGTGGTGGATGTGGCGGGGCTTAAAGATTTCTCCAGGCTTTCCTGGAAACCCAACGAGCCCATTAAAAAGGTTTTATGTGGTGAAAGGACTGTTGACGTTGCTGCTGGAAGCTGAAGTTCTTAGAATTTGAATCACAGGCTCTCATAAATGAATTAATACTTCAGGGCTGATACTTAAATAAGACAAAAACATCCTTCTTGATTTTTATAAATATGAAATTATGATTACCGAGTATTCACCTAATTGCTGATTTCATTATTTGTAAACTAACATAACCGATTTTTTGATCATGGCCATGCTACAGATTATATCTTGCAGGGGAAGTGTGGGGCCTTCTGTCTTCAGAAAGGAAGTAGTCATGTAGGGGCTACCTGCATCCTACAGAGCAGTGACCAAAATAAGGCAGGATGGCAGATTATTGCTCAAAAGAAGTTCATATCTATTTTCTGGACTTTTCCTAAACCTTCTAAAATGAGAAGAGGAATTACAATATGGGTGCTAAAATGTTTGCATATTGTATAATTAGCGATTTCCTAATCATCACCTAAAAAACAATTATCTTTTTCTCGGATGTAAGCCATGCATATGGTACAACATCCAAACTTGCAAAGAGGAAAATCTGCAAAGAGGCGTCCCTCCAGCTGCTTGCCCCCAGGGTCACAGCAGTCCAGTGAGGAATGGTGATTTCTATGCGAACTGATTACTGAATTTTACTCAGTGGTTTCTGACTCTACTGTTCCTGAAATAGTTCAAAGTCCTAAAAAGACATGATTATAAATTCTTACTATACTATAGTATATGATCAGAAGCATGGTAGTCCTTAAATGCTGTGGAACAAATACATATAAAATATTTTTTAAAATATTAACAGATATTTTTCTTTATTATTTGAGGCTAAGAAGGAAACATACATCTAGAATAAAAGATGTGAATTAGGAGAAGTCAGTGTAAAAGATTAACTATGATTTTTGAGATGATAAATAAATTAAAGAAGCTGAAATCCCCAATCCTGTAAAGAAATCATTTATATATATATAAAATATTTATAAGTAAATTGGATCTCATGGATTTGGTGGTTAACCAGAAAACTGCAAATTACTGAGAAGGCATACTCAAAATTATTTTTTATCTGCATTTAAAACACACAATTGGTTACAAATTGTTTGGAACGCTAAAAGAGTAACATTGAAAATAATGGAAAGTCTAAAATTCAGGTCTGTGAGTGGAAGATGACAAGAAAAATATTTCCTGACAAGAAAAATACAAAATCCAAATTGGAAAGAATCACTAGGAAGATTAGTAGAGAAAATTATTTCTGAGTAATAGGGGAGAAGAGCTGCCCTAATTAGTATATTTTCCTCTGTTAGCAATACCTAATTCTTAATGCTTTAATACAAGTAGATTGGAATAATGCTAACAAAACTAATTCCCATAGCTGTAAACTTGTATATATGCTAAGTGATTTTCATAATGTATGAATTTTAAAGATATTTATCACATACAAATAAGTCTCCCAAATCCTCAACAAACCTTGGGGTGAGAGAAACTGATACAAATGTTGAAAAATTTAAAGACTAGTAGAAGGCCAGGCTCAGTGGCTTAAGTTTATAATCCCAGCATGCCGAGAAGCTGAGGTGGATGGATCACCTAAGCTCAGAAATTCCAGACCAGCCTGAGCAAGAGTGAGACCTCGTCTCTAAAAAAATAGCTAGATGTTGTGGTGGGTGCTTGTAGTCCCAGCTACCAGGGGGCTGAGGCTAGAGTATGGTTTTGAGCCCAAGTGTTTCAGGTTGCTGTGAGATATGACACCATGGCACTCTACCAAGGGCAACAAAATGAAAGTTTGTTTCAAAAAAGTAAATAAAATAAAATAAAGACCGTAGTAGAGTATGAAATAAAATATAGGACATACGCATACAATATTTCTTAAAGCTTACTTTCAAAATTCTGAAAAAAATATCAGGAGACTAGTACTACATAAAACCCAACCTCAGGCAGCGCCTGTGGCTCAGTGGGTAGGGCTCCGGCCCCATATACTGAGGGTGGCCGGTTCAAACCTGGCCCCGGCCAAACTGCAACAACAAAAATAAATGAATGAATGAATAAATGAATGAATGAATAAATAAATAAATAAATCCCAACTTCACTTTCCGAAGTTTTAAGAACTTTGTAGGGGCCAAAAGACAAATGAGGAAGACATTATTTAGTAATTGAGCTGAGTGAGTCAAGTGTTATTTTTTCGACCCAAATTAGAGTCAAGGTATTTTTCAGATGAGAGCAGGAAATCACATAGGAATATGTCTGGGTGCTGTCCCCAGGAATGGAGCCACAGTGCGGGACTCGGGGCTCAGAGAGACCTTACCCAGAGCCTTTTCTCTTTGGTAAGAAAGGCTGGCCCTACCTAGACCCATCACTGATAATAAAGCAGCTGGGATTTCATACCAAGAATTATAACCCCTTCTCCGAGGAGAAATGTGAAAAGAAACATCGGGATAGAGGTGAAAATTAGACTTGGGCAAGTAGATGATTATGATAAGAAAAAAAGATTAGACTTTAAGAATGCCTGGAGAACCTAAAAAAACTTAAACATGTCTGCAGCCTTTCTGTAAGAGCTGTACACACCCAAGGTGTTTCCACGGTGGTTCTTGCTCTGCCCTCCTCCCTCATGGATCGAAACTCTCACACACAAAAATTACATAAAGTCTCCAAGGAGCAGATAATAAACCCTCTTCACAGAGGTTGAGTGCAAGCTCCCCAAAATGGCGAATCGGTTGGAGAGCATGAAAAGGTTCATATAAATGTGTCACTTCCAGTTTAATGGAAAGTGAGTGTGACTTGATTTAAAATGACACCCCTGAAACTAGTCATGATTTTATTTTTTTTTTTAATGGCATATTTAGAATTACTACCATAGTTCATGGCCACAAACTCTAACATGATCATATGGTTACTTTGTAATCACGCCTACTCAGAACATTCCACGATTAGGGCAGTTTTAACTTTCAAAAGATTCTTTTAAGAAAAGATGGAACGCCTCTCATTTATAAATGGAATATCTAATTTTAGAAGGTTATCTGAAAATAGCCCCAGAAATTTTCCCATCCAGTGAAGAGATAAAACCCAGCACTGTATTTAGGAATAAGATCATAAAATTAAGCCTCCTGAAAAAAAAGAAAAAAGAAAGAAAGACAAATATCTGAGTGGATCCACAAATCGCAGTCTCTGTGAACTCACACAAAAATAAGCAGGGCACTGGCACTGGGGTGGTTTCAGAGTCGGGTATTATTCACAGGAAAACAGGGAAATTCACTAGGGAGGACATAATTCTTCTGACAGTGACAGGGTCTCATTCACAGACCCAGGACTGATGGTGCATACACAGTCAGCGTGCCAAGCAGCACAGGACCTGGATGCGTGTCCCTAATGGTGAGCTGAGATCATTGCCGAGGACACTCGGTGATCACATAAGGGACACTCTGTCTGCTCTCTGGTTCATTTGCACTAATTGCAGGCCTGGGGTCCTGGAGAAGGCAGCTCTGTGTACACATACTGTATTCCCTTTGTTGGCGAAGGTAGCTCTCACGGCCCTGTTCCTCCTAGCATTGTGTGTGTTTGTGTATAAACGGTGATATTTAACTGCTTTTAAAATATATGTCCATTTCCAATTCTTTGCACTCGGCTTACTAATAGCTGATGGAGGGAAGCTATAAGATAATAGTGAATTACTTTCCGGAAAAGTTTAGAAGATAACTCATGAAATCAAAGAAATCCAAGAGCGCTAACCCAATTATTCTGGTTTCAGGACTTTGCTTTCCTGAAGAAGAGTCCAATCTTTAAATAAATTCTATGTACTTACCTATTATTAATCACCTAATTATTTTTGGTATTTTCAAAGTTAGGGAGATTGGATGCTTCTCATCTCTAAGAATATATATTTTAAAATACACGTGCATGTATTTCTCTTAGTTACACAACTTGCAAAGGAATGTAGAATCAGGAATCTTGTATCTCTCAAACTTAGGAAGTGCTGCATGTTGAAGATACTGAATAGTGTAAAATGAGCATGAAAGAAATTGATTTTTGTCCACACAGTTAAACTTTGACATCTGAGAGATTAGTCATAATTGACTGAAAAATAAAGATTTATTAAGTACTTGAAATATTTAAAGATACATGCTAATCACTGAACAGGTAAACAGAAAAATAAAAGAAGCTCTTATCCTAATTAGCACTTACAAATATACATGGGAATGCCAGACGTGAACATTTGTTACCTAATGCCAGGCTAACTAATCTTTCCACAGAAATCGAAGTGTAAATTGCATTACAGTAATTCAGAGATAGTTAGTTTTAACTTTTTTTTTGTGAAATTCAACAAGTCAATAAGTGATTCTCAAGGAATATAAAAATGTTTAATGAATTGTAAGTAAGAGATGATTTAAATGTGGCTTGGCCAGACTGGACAGGTGAAATCCCCTACATGCATGTAGGGGATTAATGGGCGCCAAAGCTAACAGAGACGACCTAGTCAAAGGTAGAACCATGTGGGTGGTTGCCAGGGGAATTTGAATCAAAGGAAAAGGAAGCTCATTCAAGTTTTGAGGATAGTTGCACAACCCAGTTTTGGTTCAAGCATCTTTACTTGAGGAGGGATAAAAACTAAATGCAGATGATTAGGGAACTGTGCTCACAAGTCTGGTGATACTCCAAGATAGGACAGTGATATCTTGAAAGAAAGACCCACTGATCTTTGGTGCCTAATTAGAAATGCCAAGCCTGGGGAAGAGAAGTATGATAGGTGATTCTGAGGTCTTTCAGTGAATAGAAGAATTAGAGAAATAGGTAAAGGGCTTTGTGAGTTGGTTTGCTCGTTTGTTTTGTGGGAGAAGAGCTTAAGTGAGGTGTGTTACCACGAAACTGCAAAAGAAATGCTTAGATGGAGCTGCCCAGTGGGGAATAGTTAGAAATAGGGGCCTGAAATACAGAAAAGCAGTGAAGGCTGCAGGTAAATTTACAGTATTTGAAGCCACAGGCTGGATGTCACCTTTAACAAGATAAACAGAAAGATAAAAGATGTCTAAATATAGGTGAGGTAATGTCAGGGAAGGCTTCTTGGGGATATGAATTTTAAACATCAGTTCAAAGACAGAATCTATGAGATGAGATAAGGGTAAATTACCCTTGCTAATACTAGGTCTGACACCACTGCTACAAACAGTGAAGGACAAATACAATGGAATACAGTGTGGGGGGGTTGCGATTTACCTTACGGAAGTCAGAGTCACTCTGTCCCCAGCCTGGGGAACAGCTCAGGAAAATGTGTTGAAGAGAGAATGAATTCAGATATCACCGGGTCTAAATCTCTACTCTGCCACTATATGAATTTTTACCTTAGCTAAGCATCTTAAGCTAAGTCGCAGCATCTCATTCATGAAATAAGTATATGATTATTATGGGATTAGAGAAAATGTCTGTGGTGTGCATTCATTAAAGGAGAGTTCATTATTTATTCTATTTTTATTATTCTATTTTAATTATTTTTTCAATTTTTTTATTTTTGTAATCCACTTATTGACAAGAATAATATGTTTCTAAGGATAGAATTTTATTGACTTCCTAACCAAATTGATCTATGGCAGAAAGAGAAGCATTCATACCTGTTTGAGACTCTAAAAATTCATTATATAGTTTTTCTAGGTACTATGAGTGAAATCCATATGTCTAATGTAATTTTAAGCAGAAAAGAGAGACCTGTACATAAAATAAGATTCACAAAATGTGAATTTTCACTGATAATGCTAGCAGAACTTCATAAAAAATGCATATATTTAAAGACAATCAATGATTTTATGTAAATATGGTCTGAAAACAAAAATAAAAATGCAGTTTTAAGTAATATTCAAAAGAGAAAAGATAAAAATAGGTAAGACATAAATTGAGGAATTCTCTAAAAACTTTACATAGGGTAAATAGTTTCTCTTGGTTAAGTACATAGTAGTTTCTTTTGGCAAAGAGTGATATGTGTGATACTTGTCCATATATAGAATATAATAAAAACAGGACATTTTTATATCTACAGAGGAAAATGCATTTACTTGCACATGATTTCCAGAAATAAAAGCAAGAGGAACATTTCGGTAAGTAGACATTTATAGTGCCACTTCTAACTTTTTTTTTCTTATTAAATCATAGCTGCGTACATTAATGCAATCATGGGCACAATGTGCTGATTTTATATACAATTTGAAATGTTTTCATCAAACTGGTTAACATAGCCTTCCCAGCATTTTCTTAGTTATTGTGTTTATATATATATATATATATATATTTTTTTTTTTTTTTTTTTTTTTTTTTTTTGAGACAGAGCCTCAAGCTGTCACCCTGGGTAGAGTGCCGTGGCATCACAGCTCACAGCAACCTCTAACTCCTGGGCTCAAGTGATTCTTCTGCCTCTGCCTTCCAAGTAGTTGGAACTACAGGCACCCACCACAACGCCTGGCTATTTTTTGCTTGCAGTTGTCATTGTTGTTTGGTGGGCCTAGGCTGGATTCCAACCCGCCAGCTCAGATGTATGTAGCTGGCACCTTAGCCGCTTGAGCCACAGGTGCCGAGCTAGTTATTGTGTTAAGACATTTATATTCTATACCTAGTAAATTTCATATGTACCCTTGAAAGATGCACTGTAGGTGTGGTCCCACCAATTAATCTCCCTCCACCCATCCTCCTCCCTCCCTTCCCTCCCTGAAAAGGGAACACTTCTACATTGCTGGTGGGAATGCAAACTAATATGTTCCTTTTGGACGGATATTTGGAGAACACTTAGAAATCTAAAAATAGACCTGCCATTCGATCCTACAATTCCTCTACTAGGTATATTAACAAAGATATATGTACCAGAATTTTCACTGCAGCTCAATTCACAATTGCTAAGTCATGGAAGAAGCCCAAGTACCCATCAACCCATGAATGGATCAATAAATTGTGGTGTATATACACCATGGAATATTATGCAGCCTTAAAGAAAGATGGAGACTTTACCTCTTACATGCTTACGTGGATGGAGCTGGAACATATTCTTCTTAGCAAAGTATCTCAAGAATGGAAGAAAAAGTATCCAATGTACTCAGTCTTACTATGAAATGAATTTATAGCTATAACCCAATAATAATGCCACATTTAAAGATGTACAGGTAAAATAGAGGTCTCATTTCTACATATCACTAGGAAACATATTTATGCTTGTATTAGCAGTTAGGAATAGGTTCTGGACTCAGACTTCTTATATATGATTCCCAGTTACTGAGAAAATTATTTAACTGTACTCTATTTCAGGGTCCTAATTTGCAAAATAGTACCTAGTTAATAGGATAGTTAGGATAGTTAAATGAACTACATAACTGTGATGAAGTTAGGTAGTTCCTAATAGATGGTAAGCACTCAAAAAGCTAATTATTTTATTATTTATTACTATTAGCATCAGTATTATTTTGCAATGGAATAAGGTCACCTCAATAAGCTTTTGTGTTATTGTGGTTGCTGGGGATTCATTGAGGGTACACAGTAGCAGTTTACATTGATTGCTCTTGTTAGATAAGGACCCTATTATATTTGTGTTCTGTCCCCCCAAAGGTGAACCCACTCCGTTGACCACTGATCACTGATGCCTTCCCTCCTTCCCTTTCTTAGCTTTTTTTTTTTTTTTGCAGGTTTGGCCAGGGCTAGGCTTGAACCCACCACCCCTGGTGTATGGGTCCAGTGCCCTACTCCTTGAGCCACAGGCGCTGCCCCCTTTCTCAGCTTTTTCACTCTCTAAATGTGCTTAATTGAATTTGTGTTCTGAATTGATGACTGATGTTAATTATTTTTATAGGCTATTAGCCAATATACAGTAAATGCTAAACAAAGTGTAAGCACTATTTCTCAATATTCTTTGAAATCTCCTGTATCTGTGAATATGTCTGGGAAAGAGACAAAAGCAAGACAAAGACTCTGTGCCAGAAAAAAACAACGTGATAAGGTTCAAAAGGTAAAGAGTTAGGAAACATACACAAGAGAAGTCAAAAGAACTCCCGAAATTGCTACTGGATAAACATTTGGAATAAAAAAGACACTTCAAAGAGCAGGGTCGTCAGAAGACCTGTACTAAGGATCAATTTTCTAGTTCAGGACTCTTCTCATTGGTAATGTTAGCAGAACTTCATGGAGAACGTACTTATCATGGTCAAAAGTAGTCACTGATTTTACATAGATACAGTTTGAAAAAGAAAGATGAAGCTTTAAGTATAAGTATAAAGAAAAGATGAAAAGATAGGTAACAGATGTAAATTGAGGAATCCTCTAAAACCTCTGTTTGCACAGAGCCAAAAATAATTGATTTTGGTGAAGTATATAAGGAACTAAAGGCTGGTGGTAGGTTTGATGCTTTTACATATACACAGAACATAATATAGTAACCCACTTTTGAACACTGGATGAAGAGCTGCCTGATGTATATGTCTCTTATTCCTCAACAGGAAAGAGAAAAACTATGTAAGGGTCACTTGCCCAGCCAGACTTACAGAGCCACTGTTGGTAGCATCTGTTGATCTCCCACAAAACTTAGAATTGACTTGGATAATTGTTTTTTTAACATATGTAGGCAGAGGGGTACAACAGAGGGGTACAACAGCAGTCATTTGGCTATGGTTGGTCAAGAAAAATTCAACTCAGTCCATTTTCTTCAGTACCCACGAAGACCTCCTAGCCATAGATGTTACGACTAAGGTATGAATATTAGACAAGGGTGGTTTCTGGTTTCACTGTGCCCTCCAGTTAAATAAGTTTCTTAAAAATCCGTAGACTGAGACAGCTTCATTTTATTTACCCCACACAATTTGAAACAAAACCAGAAATCGATGATCTTTCCTCAGTCAGGGACATCTATTTTATGTATTTCAAACACAAGATAAAATTCAGCAGCTGTTCTCTGACCTGGAATTTCTGCTGCTTTTGTGGTTACTGATTTAACTCAGCTCGTTGGTTTGCATTTCCTATCAAAGATCAACAAGAAAACTACGTGCTATCAATTCGATTTAAATTTTGTACATAATGAAAAGCAAATATTTTGATACAGATACTTCAGAATCAAAAAAGAAGATGATATCTAATTGCTTGAAAATTGCCAGATCATTTCATAGTAGACAAGTAACTTTATTTACTTCTAGCGATTTTAGCATTTGAATCTAAAAATCAATGATTGCTAGTGTCAAAGAATATTTTTATCCATTGGTATTAATGGAGAAGGTTTACCTCCTTTGAGTAATCAAGAAGAAACCACCTTATCACATTTTATATCTCAAATTGGTACTGATTAGATTTTGGTCTCCTTGTGTTTACCTTATGTTCAATGAAGAAGAACACTTTTACAGGTATTTTGAATAAAGAAGATAAAAAGTTACCTTATGAAGCTTTTCTTTGATAAAAATAATTAAGCATGAAAATTCAAACACCATGTCAGTACAGAAGCAGTGGAGTAAAAAATAAAAATGCACACATCAAAGTAGTAATGGGAAACATCTTGAAAAGAGTATATATGCTAAATTCGTGGGCTTATTTTTTTTTCAAGAGCTCAACCACAGTCCTTAGATTTGCAATGTCAGATGATATGATTCTATTAAAAATAAATAAGTAAAATAAAATTTTGGAGTCTGGCTCTATAACCATAATTTTATTATTGTTGTTGCTTTGGTAGCATTTAATTATGAATAATAGTATAAAAAATCTATTTTTGATGCTCTGTTAGTAATATGCATAAGAAAAAAGCAAATACAGCCCTCGTACAAACATACCCTCATTTGTGCATAATATTCTTTATATATGTGATATGACAGATCATAAATCAAGCATAGCTATTCTTTTCCTTGTTCAATGATAAGTGCCTTCACATAGTCAAAGTATAAAGATGCTTTTTTGCATATTGCCAGATTGGATGGTAAAGAAGGAGAAACAAATACACGGGCATTCTGCACCTGTAGCCATTTTGAGGAGTGTATTCAGTGAGGCTGAATACTAACTCACATGAACCAACTTCTGTTTACAGAACTGCAAGCATGGTAATATTTCTAGAATGTTAGAGTTATGTCCTCTAATATTAACAAAGACCTCAAAACTTTACACAATCATATCTATGACTTATAACACTTTCTAGACGTTTAAACTATTCAGTATACTGCCATCACCCTTAATGTTTTATACATGAAACCAAAAGTCAAGCAAGTTGAAAGAATATGTTGAAATTAGAAAAAATCGTATACAAAAATCACGTCCTTTCCATCTGATATTGTTACCTTCTCTGAAGATAATTGTAATCATACAGATATATTGGATATATCTATATCTATCTGATATACAGAAGGTGCCAAAAAATGTATACACATTTTAAGAAACTGCCTATGACTCAAGGAGTAGGGTGCCAGCCCCATATACTAGAGGTGGTGGGTTCAAACCTGGCCCCAGGAAAAAATAATGTATTAAAATCAAAACACCCAAGTCACTTTTGACTTCTGCAACTATAAGAGGTGCTCAATATAACTTGTATTCATCTTTTGTTATCATTATATATTGAGTATTACAATTTTAATATAGTCTTTTTCTTTCTTAAAATTGGTTTACTTTTTTTTGCAACCTCTCTATATATACACATACACACACTTAACGTCTAAAACAGCAAACTGATGATGAACTTGTGAAAAATGTAAATGGCTAACCTGGTGTTACTACGACTCCATTTCCGTTGACCACAGGCCTCTCTTCCTCTTCCTCCTCAGGAGGCTCTATACTTGCTTTCTCCATGTTGCTCACTGATTTATTCCTCTTCCGTTTCCCTTCAGCACTTGGAGTGGCTCCCGGAAGTATCTGGTCTGTTACATTTAACAATAATGGGGCTGGTTCTGCTGGAGGCTTTGGGGTACCGTAGTAATTGTCTACAAATGACACAAAAACATTCTAAAGTTAAATCTTTCTCCTAATGTGTGCATAATTTGTAAAGAATGAAAACTATACTAACAATTTTTTATTCTATTTTATATATACATACATAAACATATAAACATACATATTACATCATCTTATATATATCTTTATTTGTCTCCAAACCTTAAACATATAAACATACATGTTACATCTTCTTATTTATTTTATTTATTTTTTATTTATTTATTTTTTTTTTGAGACAGCGCCTCAAACTGTCACCCTGGATAGAGTGCTGTGACATCACAGCTCACAGCAACCTCCAACTCCTGGGCTCAAGTGAGTCTCCTGCCTCTGCCTCCCAAGTAGCTGGGACTACAGGTGCTCGTCACAACACCCGGCCATTTTTTGGTTGCAGCAGCCATTTTTGTTTGGCGGGCCAGGGCTGAATTTGAACCCGCCAGCTCAGGTGTACATGGCTGGCGCCTTAGCCTGCTGAGCCACAGATGCCGAGCAACATCTTCTTATATATATATCTTTAGCAGTCCCCAACCCTTTTGGCATCAGGGACTGGTTTCATGGAGGACAGTTTTTGCCACAGACTGGGCTTAGAAGGATGCTATCGGGATGATTCAGGTGCATTACAGCTTCATCTTGGATCATCATCATCAAATTCTCATAAGAAGCACACAACCCAGATCCCTCCCATGTGCAATTAACAATAAGATTCACATTTGAATGACCATCTAATGCTGCCAATGATCTGACGGGAGATGGAACATGAATGCTTACTAAGTGAACATCTTTATATGTTCAAGGCAAAGCACTTTATTTAAAATATTCTAAAATTGTCATTGATAAAGAACATAGGTGGTCCCTTTAAAAATGAATCTTACACATTTAGCAATAACTTCAAACCCATATTGGTGTTTTCACTTGAGTAATTTATGCACTCATTTGTTAACTCATTCATTAACATCTTTATTAGTACTGACTATGCACACAGAACTGCAGTATAGGCTTGAGAAAAAATGATGTGTATGATCCTTGTCTTCCAAGGTGCTCCATAGTCCAGTGTAACAAGCAAAATTTGACACCAAGTAGAGAAGCTATGACAGGAATTAGGATTATGCACCACAACCGGGAGACACAGAGGAGGAAGGAAGCACACCTCACTATCTACAGAGGTCATTGAACTTGACTGGGAAAACAGTGAGCTAAGAAACAACCTTTAACTAAAGACATGGAATTTAGACTTGGCTTTTCTACGTAACTACAATCCACACAACTATCATCATCAAAAAGGCTCTGGGTGGCACCTGTGGCCCAGAGGAGTAGGGCACCGGCCCCATATGCCGCCATATGCTGGAGGTGGTGGGTTCAAACCCGGCCCCAGCCAAAAACTCCAAAAAAAAAAAAAAAAAAAAAAAAAAAAGAAAAAGAAAAAAAGGCTCAGTTTCTTCATCTATAAATGGAGAGGAGCAAAAATTGTTAATCATTGTGTTCCAGGTTGCCAACAACCAAAATATATTTTATATAAATGAGACATGACAAGGATGTGTTGAAAAGATAAGAGCCAAGTAGTTGAGGGGAAAGGCTGAAACCCTTGAGAAAAATGGGTGGATACAAAGGAGTCCAGTCAAGGACGCGCATGTTTCTTTACTGGCCCTCTGCAGCTTAAGGGCTACATGTGCCTCTGCATCTTTGAGTGCAGCTTTTTGACTGAATATATGTTTTACAGAATATATCCCTTTAATAAAGAGATCTGTGAAGTCTGGATTAGGTCAAGGGACTGCACTTGGGGATCTGGAGGCCGCAGGTTCCCCAACCCTGTCTGAAGCATAGCTGGTTCTACCGCAAAGGAGCACAGCTAGGGGTGCAAACTGTCTTGGAGATGGAGCCTCATCCTCCCCCAGCTGCTCTGACTTGCTGGCTTCCGGGATACTCCCAGGCAGGCTCTCCTCATTGGCTGAGCGTCGGTCACGTGGAAGCTCTTGAGCCGCCAAGGCAGCGGAAGCGAAAATGCCGGCTCCGGATTTCAGGGGCAGCAAAACCCTGCTGTCTACTCTGCTTATCTCAGGCCTCTCCCTGGGTAAAAAGGACCCGGGGATGCTGGCAGGCAGAAATAGCAACAGCCACTCAACTCGCCTTCCTCACTGGCTTGTTGTGAAGATGAAGTAAGAATGTATGAGGAAGAGCTTGATAAACTGTAAAACTTCAGTGGTTTCAGGGCCGTTTAAATGCCACTCCGGCAGGAAGGGAGCAAATACTCCGTGGGCCACCTGTGCCAATGAGGATGTGGCTCATTTTTGTAGATATTCACAGTGGTAAGAGTAACTCAAGGACAAATGTTACTCCCTTTACAAAGTGGTTCTTATGCATGTAGTACTTTTTAATTTTTTTAAACAACTGCAAAGTGGATGATAATATCGAATGTTACACTTTGCAAATTTCATTTAGAGCATTTCAAAGCAATCAGACCTCTATATGTACTGGCCAAAATCTGAGCAAACGAACACGGCTAGTTGCTCCTTAGAAGTCAATGAAATTTTATGTTTCAGCTTTCTATTTATTTTTATTTTTTATTAAATCATAGCCGTGTACATTAATGCAATCATGGGGTACAATGTGCTGGTTTTATATACCATTTTCATTAAACTGGTCAACATAGCCTTCACTGCATTTTCTTAGTTATTGTGTTCAGACATTCGTACTCTACACTTAGTAAATTTAACATGTACCCTTGTAAGATGCACTGGAGGGTGTTTCAGCGTTCTTGAGGGAATGCGTTAGTATATTGCTATGTTTTGAATGGAATCTCAATACACAGCTCTTATCTAATACACATAATGTGACTCTGGCAAATAATCCCTGCATATCCCAATAAATGCTATAATTGTAAGTCTTATTCTGAGATCTGTAACACCTTTAAATGTATGTAGTACTAAGAAATATGGCTCACATTTCAGAGGGTTTTTTTCCCCATTTGTCTTTTAAGTTTTAAATTTCCATCAAGTAAAAAATCTTTTAGTAATTAGAAATAAATGCATAGCACTGGTTAAAAATAAATAGTAAATAACACATTCTGAAAATTTTATATTACTAAATAAAACTATTGGTATATGATGCGATTATAAAATATATAGCAATGTTCTATTTCTACAATTTTATTTATGAAATTAACATTGGATTAAATTTTACATGTAAAACTGTAGAAATCATTAGTTAAGAGATTAAGATTATCTTCATTAGCAATAATAGTAATTTAAAAGAGGCACATTAATAATCCATATAGTTACTAAAGTTGAGACATATAACTCATGGAGAATAGGCTGTTATTCCAAACCAAGATCTTTTTCTCCATTGCATAAGAGCAAGGAAACCAGACACACTGAGACCAACAGTTGAAGGGTCAAACAGGTAGCTAACCCACTGAAATGACTCCCTGAAGTCAGTGTATACAAATGCATATACTAAAGATGAAATGTGCAATTTAGCTAGCATAGCAATATGTTTTCAGAAAACAGAAAAAAACCACCAAATCTTATTTTTAAATATACTTTGGAAATACCAAAAATTAAGTACCTCTCTGTACAGTGCCTGAATTTGATGAATCTAAAATTTCAAAATAAATAAAAAAGGTCCAAGGAGCCCATACCAATATGGCATAATGTTTACAGCCTACATTCTGGTGAGATAAACCTGACTTTGAATCCAGTGTCCCTTAATCTCATTGCCTTTGATATCCTTATTAATATTAAATTGATTCAGTTAAAATAGGAACATGAGGCTGTAAAATAACTACAGTCACAAAAGCAAATACAACTACTATTAATATTATTACCATCACCATTCCTACAATTTACGGAGTTGGCCACTGTTCTGAGCATGTTACATATGCGCTTTTATATCAAATGGGAATTAGAATAATTCTCACTCTATAGTACTGTCACAAAGATTAATGATAATGAAGGGATGTAGGACATTATTAGGTCACAGTAGATGCCCAATATACAACGGCTACTTTGGGCATTCATTTATCACAAAACAGTATGAAGCCATTGTGCCTCTGTAGCTAAGAAAATGTAAGAAATTAAATCATTTCCCCATATTATACAAGAAGCAAGTAGAACTCCTATGCCCGTCTGACTTAGGATCTTCAAAATACTATATTGCTTTTTAAGAGAAAAAAAAGTGGACGAGTAACAGCTTCCTTGCGGCTGGGCACAATGAGACTGGGGAGAGAGGACTTCAGGCATCTCTGCCAGGCGGGATCTGCCCAGAAACTTCCCTCTGGGGACACAGGGAGACAGCATGAGGCTTCTGGACACCCTAAGGAAGGCTAAAGTGGCGGAGATTGGGCAAGTGGTTGCCTCTGTTCATTCGGTCTGATCCTGTCGGCGGCTGTGGGTGGGGCAGCAGTGGGACTGCAGGCTGGAAGGGCCTGGCCTGTGAGCCGATTGGGTTTCTTTTGGACTTGGCACTTGGTTGAACTGCCTTGGGAGAACCTGGGCAGGAGTGTAGGGTTTTTTGAGTGTTGCCTGGGGCTCCAGACTGGTCCACCAAGCCAAACGGAGCTGCCAGTGTTTGGT
>CAUYON010172476.1:0-15775 GCA_963573935.1 Arctocebus calabarensis
GTCTTTATATAGTGATCAAGAAAATGCCATGAAGGCTAACTGTAACAGTACGATCAAAACATTTCTGAATGTATATGAATCGTGCCCTATGATTACACCAATGTACAGAATTATGATTCAATAAAATTATAAAAAAAAAAAAAAGAATATTCAAAGTCAAGAAATCCTTCAGTCAGAGCTTCCCCCAAACAAGCCCTTTGTTATGGCATATTACCTGTGCCATAGTGAGTTTCCTGTTTTCTAGGACAAAATTCATTACAAATCTACCTGTCACTCCCCGGGGCCTGTGATTCGCCTACTACAGAACATTCTTTGGAAAGACAGCACTGCAAGCTCAGATAGGCAGGGGAGGTTTCATTCCAACAGCGATGCCAGAATTTGAGGCTTGGTTCTCCCTTGTTCTTTATCTTTACTAAAATCCTAGGAATTTGCAAAAGGCCCCCTTCCTTCCCTGTGTACCTCCAGTTATCCCTCCAGTGTCTTTTGAACATTTGTTCTCTATCAAAGATTGGCCCAGCATCTGCTGTGTCCGTCCCCTGTCACTGACCATAGGTGGCCTCACTGGTTTCTGTGTCAACCGGGCCCAAGGCCCAGGAGTCCAGGAGCTGCACTACCAGCGTTTTCCTTTCTCGGCCTCTGGTTCATCAGCTTACAGCCATAACTATGTGTGAGAATCATCTGAGAGAGGTAAACAACCGAAGAACAGGGGAACAAAGAACAAAGCCGCAGGGGCCCAATCCAGGACATCTCTGCAGGTGGCACCCAGCCAGCAGTACTTTTCCAAAGTCTCCAGATCTCTCCCCTACACAGCCAGGACGAAGAAGCACTGTAACAAAATACGGGAGACTACATTTGGATACCCAAGCATGGAGGATAATGACTTTTCAAAAAGGACACTTAACCCAATTTTTTTTCCTTTGATGTATTAGTTCCTACCAAAATCTCAGAGGGCAGAAATGAATTTAACTTTTAATGATAATCTGTCATGGACTTAGAGTTTAAAAAAAAAAAAACTTCAATGAACTCTCAAAAATCACTCAAAATATATTTCCAGAATCTCATCTTCAACACATGAGCTCTAACATTTGAATTCAAAATATTTTCCAAGAGGGTCCCCCCTTTATATGCAAATACATTTCAGGGCTTAGGAGAAGAAAGAACAAAGATATTGATTCATCCAGTTTTTAATTCAATGTAATAGTTCTGCCAGTTTGTCAGCCACTCTGGCCTGGCTTAACCTCACTCTACAGGCCTCCTGCTTTCTTAGCAACAACAAAGATAAACAAGATTTGGGGAGGAATAAAAAGAAATCTCTCCATCCTCCTGCCCTTTTCCGAAACATCTCCTTCTAAAATCCGCAACTCAATACCTCATCTTTCCTTTCCTTCAGATGCTGCAACCTCTAGAACCCCAGGGCTCCTGGCTGCTGCAGCACTACCGACTGCTTTTTCCACCGAAGGTTGACGCTCTCAGGAAATAGCCCTTTCTCTCCTCCAGCAAAGCAATTGCTGTATTTCGTACAAACGGCTAATGGGAACAAATGAACTGAGCTGTCTCTCGCCTCGCTGATTTTCCCAAAGGTTTGTGGCCCTAAGTCGCTTTCTTCTACATAAATTTCCCTCTTCCTATTGTTGAGTATTGAATATTTATGTCCTGCTCACAGTCCTGAGTGAATGTACAGAACACAGAGCCAGTCTGAGGCAAAGTTATGAGATAGGTGAAATTTGCCTTCAGCCATTCCTGTCAAATACTCGCATCCTTCCGATGAAGAAGTGCCCCATCACTTTCTCCCACAACTGTTCTATTAAAATTATTCTCTCTTCCTGTATTCATAATAAAGTATCGACAGCTCATGAGGGCATACTGTTATGACTTCCAAAATAGGTGCCTTTTAGCACTTGGATTTAACTATTCAATTTAACAATGGATGTATTAACCACCACTCACATGAAAAAACGACTAACAACTGTCACCTACGCTTTCTCACTCATACTTTTTTGCTTAATTCTTACAATTTCAAGATATAGACATTGTTTTTAACTCATTCCAATCCAAAACTCTAAGTAATTAATTTGCCCAAAATTGTAGTTATTGTAAATAGCAGTCTTAATTAATGGCCTTTTATCTCCAAATTGTTTCTATCCATTTTCAACAGCAACGATGACAATACCACTCTTTATTAGTGCCTTTTTATTGTATTTTTCCTTTGATCCCTGGTAAGGAGCCTAAAGGTCAAAAGACACGTCTCTAAGACAAAACCGCATTTTCCCATAGCTAGTTATACCTTTTTGTCTATTGCCCCCGTCTACTTGTGGAAAGAAGTATTGAAAAGGGAATAAGAATTAAGAGGTCAGAATCCTGGGGCCTTCTTGACACCCCTCACATCAGAACATGACTTCAGGTACCTGTTCCATTTTTTTACTGCTAAGACTGTCCCTGAGGGGACACAGCTGATCCACCAATCATCCCAAACTCATCACTCACCCCACGCGTTCTGGGCCCTTAGGAAAAATGGTGCTGGATTCCCAAACTCTCTAGTTCATTGAGTAGAAAAAACAGTATAAATGAAAAAAACATGTTTTGAAACCCAGCAGATATGAATTTAAGTCCCTACTCTGCTATTTTATGTCTTTGTAAACATGTGCTATTTCCTTGCCCTTAACATTAGTTGAACTTCACTCAATTTCCTCATCTGACAAAGAAAAAGAATAATCTGGGGCTCTTGTGAAAATAAAATAGAAGAACCTGGCACAGAGCAAAGATGTTTCCTCCTTTCTTTCCTTCCTCTGTTTCCCTAGCTCCTATGCTCTTAGCTGGTGATAGTGACATCCCAGTCAAGAGAATCACTCTATTGTAAGACCTTAATTTTGGATCAATGCCATGTAAAATGGTACACTTGCAGTAAAATGGATTTGACCCCCAAAGATAAGCAGCCATGATACATAGTGGTTGCTCAAACAGAAATAGCTATGAACCTTAGTTGCCCCAGAATCAAAAACAAAATCACTTTTCTCACTATCTGTCCATGTCATACAACCCTTACATATCTCATTACTTGAATATGGGAATTTTGATGAGCAGAAAATAAAGTTCTTATAATACTACCCCTAAGAGATAAGCTTTCACTCTAAGAAGACAGTGCATCCGAGTGGCTTAAACATCACAGGATTTTGAAACAAAGAGAGTGTAATTTATTACTGGCTTCTGAAATTTTACCTGAAGTCTTCCAAAGACTTCTTCTTGGTTGTTTTCAAACCACCAGTTTGGCAACAGGCAAATTTGTAATCAATGACCTGGTAGATGATCGGATTGTACATCGCTGCTGATTTGGCAAGTAGGGTTGGCACCACAGAGAGCTGGATAGGGATGGAGTCTGGCCTTCCAAAAGCTGACCACACAGAGACCACTGCATAAGGAATCCAGGCAATGAGGAAGCCAGCACAAATCAACATCGCCACCTGATGAGAAAAGGTCATAGGGAACAGAGTGAGGAACCCTGGTAAAGGACGAGAGTCTGAATTGACAGGTGTAGATGGACAGGTGACCTCTTCATACCCACAAAAGTTCGTTACTTATCTTGTCTACAGGAATCACTTCATATGGATGTCTGTGAAATTCAGCCAGAAGAAATGACTACAATTCTTACCCTATTCACTGCATCTTAGCCATTCTCTCCTCTGGAATCTGAATGTACCCAAAGACCCAAAATATAACCCCCAAATAGCTGTCAGATTGTCCCTACTTTGAGCAAGAAATTATAACAAAAAGACATAAGTGCTCCTGAGTTTTCCAGACTTCTCAACTAATATTCACTTAAAAACTTGATTGAAAATAGGTTCACCTTGATGAAATTTTAAATCATCCACGTTTGCCTCAGGAAACTGAGAAACTCTGTCCTGGTTTGAAATTCTAATATGCATCTATGAAGATTTCTATTAAATGCTTTTTTTTGGCTCAAGTATTTCCTAAGTTTGAGGATCAGATAGTAGAAATTCACTGGGTATAAAGTAAATTAGAGTCATTGAGATTCAGCCAATGTGGCACCATTGTATAAAATGAGATTTTAAAAAGCACTTTTCTCTCTCACAAAATTCTAATTACCTTCTGGGTCTCCTAAGTTTCAAACCAAACAATAATTAGAGATAGGGTTTAAAACAACTTCACCAGTTTCTTACCATCTGCAATCCAGTCTCTTTAATAATGTAGTCCTAATTAGTGCTATGTGACTACCTACCTGACCCCTGTACATCACCTCACTTCAGTTTATAAACCCTTTTTAGCAAATCCTTTGTGCAAGACTCTATGCCAAGTGCTATGGGGAATACCAGTGTACCATGGTGCCCGAGTTGTGTCCCTCTGGAATACAAATAACTACACTACCAGGATGAATATGATTTAAGTTAAGCTCAAAGGAGGACAAATTACATCCTAGTGTGCAAATTGAGAAGCGTTTCATGGAGGACGCAGCATATAACTCGCACCTTGGAGAGAAGAAATAATGGAATAGTAGTGAGACTAATATGAGCAAAAGTTTAGTTGGAGCATGGGAATATGTATATGAACCAGTGACCAATTCACTTTGGTATGAGAATGCAACAAAGGGAAATGAGGCTGGAAAAAAAAGATTACATCCGTGTAGTCAGTGTCCTTTATCACAGATTACGGAGTTGGCAGGTAGTTCTATAAACTTTGCAACAGTAGCAATTTTTTGAGCTGGAAACATGATAAGAGCACCACTTAAGAAGATCAACCTGTAGAATAAAATGGAGCAGGGAGAAATAAGAGGTGGAAAGATCACTGTCCATTCACTGAATCAACAAGTACAAGTGTTATTTAGCATCTCCTTTGTGTTTTGGGTAGAGGTTAAGGTAATAAAGAAAGCAGACACAATCCTGCCCACACAGAATTTCTTCTCTGAGTAGTTTGGTTAGGGAATAGTCTAAGCAAGAAATAAGTGAAGTTTCCAGGCACAGTGGTTCACATCTGTAATCATAGCACTCTGGGAGGCTGAGGTGGGAGGATTTCTTCAGCTCAGGAGTTCAAGACCAGCCTGAGCTAGAGAGACCCTGTCTCTAGAGAATAGCCCAGAGTTGTGGCAGGCAACTGTAGTCTCAGCTATTCAGGAGGCTGAGGCAAGAGGATCACTTGTGCCCAAGAGTTTGAGGTTGCTGTGAGCTATAACTGCATGGCACTCTACTGAGGACAAGAAAGTGAGACTCTAACTCAAAAAAAAAAAAGGAAAAGAAAGAAGAAAAGTCTTAAGTAGAGTGCTGACATTGACAAAGTCAAAGCTTTGGGTTTTATTTTAAACGTCAGCTATTTCAGGCCCTAATTGACTAACTTCACTAATGCTAACTTAAATGGATCCTTACCCTATTATCTACTAGAATATTCTTTCTGTAAAATAAACAAGGAACCCAGATTCAAGTCAGGTCTTTCAGAGGTGGATTTCCATTTTGTTTTGTTTGTTTGTTTCCCTCTACTTTCCTCTTCTAACTTAGCAACCCCAGTGTCCCTCTGCATGCTTAGTTGTTCTATGGAGTTGATTGATATCATAGGGGTCACATGACCCAAGTCTACCCAATCAGAGGACGACATGCCTCTGGCTACACTAATATGCACAGGGACCAGTACAGTACTCAACAGATCTTGATCAGACCCATCCGTGGCATTTTATAAGGGAGTTCCTGGAAAAGTGGGTCTTGTCTTTAATCTCCCAAGTTCCCTAAAACCCTGAGAAGATATAAGGATAGAGCTATGTGAGGCCAGGCATCACTTCTTTTTTTCTCTCATCCCCAAATTTAAGAAGTTAAACAACAATTCCTAACATCAGGATCGTGACAACTTACACGGAGCATCAATGATAAGGAATGAGAAACAAAATGTTGTATTAAAAATCAATAAAGCAACAACATTTGGGAATGTTTTTCTCTTTTAGAACTTTGGACATGATTTTCTTACAATGAGGTCGTGTGTGCGTGAGCTCACCAGCAGAACTCAGTGGGAGAACCTGAATGCCCAAGACCAACAATCAAGTCAACCCACACCTCTGGCATGTCCCACAGCCTGGCTTTAGGGTCCTGAGCCAAAACTCTCACCTGTGCTTAGCAGTTGTGGACCGTCAAAGACTAACGCACCCTGCAGGTCCCCAGCGGTGCTCTCCTTCTTTCCAGGGAAGCTTGTCCAAAGGAGATTTTTATTTGGTTTATTTTGGTTTGGTTTGTATGACTTTTGTGTGTAAATGGATGCATCAAGGATCACACTGAGGGCCTTCTTTTTCTAAATCCCCAAATAAACACTAACTATATAAATAAAGCTTGCTCTAGCAGATGTCTGGGGACTTAACATAGCTCCATCTCTGCTTCTTTAATGAGTCATATGATGATTTCACAGTATCTCAAAAGCCGTTCTGTGTTGCTGCCAAAGTCATTGACAAAAAATAGATTAACACTTAGCCCATAATATTTTCTACATTATACATATTTTCTACTTTTATAGGAGTGTGCAATTGGGAAACAGGAAAGACTTAAAATATTTGCATTATGTTATCCTTTTTAAAAGAACATAGAAAAATTAAATATACCACGGTTTTATAAACACATAGAAAATGAATCATTACGGTTTTCTGGGATTAGAATAAAGCTAAGTACTTTAAACTGAAAGACTAAAAATTGAATTTAATGTAGGGAGAGAAAAAGCTAACTCTAAAAGATACTACAGAACGTTATTTATGTTTTGAAATGACTACAAAGTTAGTGTAAGTCATGTTCATTGCTTATAACTTTCCCATTTTAAAATATACTCTGAAAAATATTAAATATTAAAATATTAAAACTATTTTAAGGTACGCTCCAGGAACATTTTCCAAACTTTTGTGTTATACTTTAATTTTTCCAGAACCTTCTACTTAGCTTGGAATGTGTTTAATTTTTTCATAACTATGCTTCTCATTTTGCTCAATTCTAAGTGTGTCCTCATTTCTATTTTCCAAAATGTCTTCTCTGGATATTCTTAGCCTAGTTCTGACACTGGCACCTGTACCCTTCAAATTGTTCTAAGTTGTTTATTTTTTAAATACTTCACTTTTATCACCGCCTTTTGGGTCACTGGAAAAGCAGTAAAACTTCAAATCCTAAATTAGGCAGGTTTTGTGGGAGGAAATTCACAGACTATGTGTTTAGCTGCTACAAAAGAATCACACATCTGCAACCCAGTTCATTTTAAGCACATCTTGTTGCAGAGGACCCAGGGATGTAGGCACTTTCCAGCTCTAGTTCAAGCTGGTTTTTTGTCACAAAAGCAATGTTGTTCATAATTGCTCAATTCCAGTGAATTAACCAATTAAAGCAATAACAAAATAATGAGGTTGAAAGTAAATCCTCCAAGTTATATATGGCTCTGCCTTTGGGTCCAAAACATCTGAACCATTCCAGCAAACAGGGTTTCTATGAAGGGACTTCCCACCCTCTCTTACCATACAGAAGTAGTGTGGAATAGTGGGAAAAGACACTGGCATGGAGATATTTTGGTATCTTCATTATTTATATACCAGTCAAGGGTCAGCTCCACTGACCAGTGTGAGTGGGGCAGAATCCCAGTTTCTCTGTGAACAATCATGTCAGAAAGGGAGCCCAAGTCCTCCCATCAGGCTTCTTTGCTCACATGTGAATAAGACTTCAGCTAAGATTTGCAGCTGCATGGGGTGGTGTCTGTGGCTCAGTGAGTAGGACGCCGGCCCCATATACCGAGTGTGGTGGGTTCAAGCCTGGCCCCAGCCAAACAACAACAACAACAAAAAAAAATAGCTGGGCATTGTGGCGGGTGCCTAGTCCCAGCTACTCGGGAGGCTGATGCAAGAGAATCACCTAAGCTCAAGAGTTGGAGGCTGCTATGAGGTGTGAAGCCATAGCACTCTACCAAGGGTGACAAAATGAGACTCTGGCTCTAAAAACAAACAAACAAAGACTTGCAGCTGCATGCTATCTTAAATAAGGCAAGAGATGAGAAGGCAAGAAATTAATTAATGTGAAAGTCAAGGCTGAAAATAAGGGTCAAAGAGCCAGAAAAAAATTTCTACTCATAAGAAGACCTAATCACATAGAGAGGGGATAAAAAGAAAAAAAGACTAACTCACATCCAGAACCAGTTAGACTAGTGATGACAACGATAATTCAGTGGCTGGGGTGAGATAAGGTTGCCAGGAGAGATCACTGTATCCATGAGAGAACAGGAAGGAAGCCCCACCCAACTGGCAGGAGCACAAGGATAGTACAGTTTGGTTTCTCTATCTTGGGCCTAACCAGCAGGAAAATGAGATTAAAAGATAGCGATGAGGTAGTGAATGCATTTATGACACTAGTACCTTCTACATGTGAGGTCACCTGAAACTGAGTCAGACACCTGCAGTGGGAAATGTGACAGTAGTGACCCATCTTCTCAGGCCTTCAAGTCCCTCATATATATAAAAATAAGGGTGGTGTCACTTCGCTCAAGGTGAAGGGATTGCTTGAGCTCCAGGAGTTCAAGATCAGCCTGAGCAAGAGTGAAATCCCATCTCTACTAAAAATAGAAAAACTAGCTGAATATGGTGGTGAGCACCTGTAATGCCAGCTACTTAGGAAGCTGAGGCAAGACATTTGCTTGAGGCCAAGAGTTTCTGTGAGCTGAGACACCACACTACCCAAGGCAACAGAGTGAGACAGGAAGGAAGGAAGGAAGGAAGGGGCACGCAATAAACAACTTTAAGCAGGTCTAGTTTGAATTTCTTCCTTCCTTCTATTTTATGAACAAGAATGACAATTAAGCCCAACTCTCCTAGACCCTCATCCACAAACTTGTAAAGAAAAAATTTATCAGATGTTGGGTGCACCTGCCATGTGTTAGCCCTGGTTGTGATCTAAGCAAAAAAATATGAATTCATACTTTTAAAAAAAGAAGAAATTGAAAAGAAGAATTCCACACTTCCCAGTTGCAATTTTCTCAATTCCTAAAATACCAACCACTCTGTACACAAGCAAAAGCCACAATTGAAAGGAGAGGAAGCAAATTAGGCGATGTCACTCTCTGCATCTGTGTTTTAGGGTTTAGGTCCAAGACCGAACACAACATTGCCCAACGAGGTAGTGGCTGGCTTAAAAATCAGGAAATGATTTGCAAGTATGTTGGTTCAACAACAGGAGAGACTTCACTGTTCATTACAGAGACCCGTGAGCTGGAGATGTGAAGCTCAGAGGGGAACAAGACACCAGGTCAAGAGGCCAGGTGGTTGTAGTAAGAAAAGCTATAGCCACAGACATTTTAATAATTGAACCAATCCACCATTTTCATAGAACCTCAGAGTTTCAGAAGGTAACTAAGATATCATGTAATTCGCTTTCTTTCATAAATGAGGAAAATAAGGCCCAGAGACATATTAAATAGTTTGCCCTAGGTAACGTGGTCAAAATTCTGAGTTGCAAGCAACAGAAATTAACTTTGGCTAAGTGAGACAAGAAAGAAATCTATTTAAAGGATATTGGTTAATACAGAGCATCACTGCAGAACACTGCACTTAAAACTGAGGCCAAGCAGACAGAAATGATACCCAGAACTATGACTAACTGAACTGGCTGTGATGCAGAAACTGCTGCTGCTACAGCCTTGGCCTCAGGAGACATCTCCCTGCCCTTTGATCTGATGTCACTGGTTACTGAGACAGGCTGATTGCTGGTACCCAGGGTCCACTGCTGGGCTCTAGCTACAGGGCAGTCCTGGGAAATGAATGCCTGGGCTTTTCAGTATCTTTTAAATTAAAAGACACATTGCTGCTCCTCCTCCTACTCTCAACCAAATGTTGGAAATTCCTCACCCACTGAAAGGGTTCAGCAACTGGCAGCCAAAATAAATAGCAAACATTGACGGCAAGGGACCTCTCAGTGAGATGCTGGAAACATTGGGATTGGTCTCTAGTTTAAAATTCTTTTCATTATTAACCCGCTCCAAACTAATTCTTCCTGTACCAGATGTGTTTTAAGTACTTACTTGTATGAAGCATTATGTTAGGTCCCAGGGACAGGAAATGAACAAAAAGACATGGTTGTTACCTACCCTCCACCCTACCTGTAGCTTTTATTGACTAGTGGTAAAGACAGACATTGAACAAATAATCACAAAAATAAGGTGTAATTCTAAATTAATTAAACATTGTGACAAGTTCTAGAAAGAAAATATAAAGCCTACAATGAAACAGTACACAGAAAGAATCGAATTCAATTTTGAAAATGCTTTACTGGGAAGTGACATTTCAGCTAAGAATAACTAGGAAGAACACAGAGTAGTAATTATTTAAAAAAAAAAAAAAAGAAAGAAGGGAAAAAGCAATAACTACAGCTTTCTTACAAACTGCCCATAGAGTCCATAAGGGGATCCTCTGAATCTCAGCTCTCAGTGCTAAGTAATACTTGATGAGCAAGAAAAGAGAGGCATCATCTGAGGGAACCAGAGCTTTATGCTTGAGAATTTTAGAAAGTGCCGGGTGAGGGGTGCACACCTGTAATCCTAGCACTACAGGAGATGCAGGCAGGTAGACTGAGCTCAGGAGCTCAGGACCAGCCTCAGAGAGTGAGACACCATCTCTACTAAAAATAGAAAAACTAGCCAAGTGTGTGGCAGACACCTGTAGTCCCAGCTACTTGGGAGGTTCAGGCAAGAAGATCACTTCAGCCCAAGAGTTTGCGGTTGTTGTGAGCTATTATGACACCATGGCAGTCTACCCAGGGCAACAGAGTGAGACTCTGTCTCAGAAAATAAATAAATAAATAAATAACAAGTTTTTAAAAAGCATCACAATCAATGTGAAAGAACAAAATGAAACATAATGTCCCATCAGGTGTAAATAGAACAGAGGCATTCAAGCCAGGGGTCAAGAGACCTCTTAATATTCATCAAAGTAATTACATCAAATTAGTTTATTCAATTACATATTTGTTCCAGCAATAATGATTAAGCATCTAGCAGGTGCCAGGCTACAGGTGCAGTAGCAACAGGACCCACAGCACTTGCCCTCACCTTGCTTACTATCTTCCATGAAAGAGGTACAAACATATGATTTAGTTACAGATGACAAGTGTCACTCACAGTAATGTGCCAAGTGCTTTGATGGCCCATAACAGGGGGACTTGAATTAACCAGTGACCATCAGAATGGCTTTCTTGTCTAAATAAGCAACACCAAGAGAAATGTAGGTACCCACAGGATCTGGATACTAACTATAGACCTGCAGCACTACAGGTCATCAGTGTGTGTTCACTGAATATACTCTAATCCCAACACACAGGACGTCTTCATACTTGGAAAAATTAATCCTTGCCTCTGGGTTTAATTAATTAATCCTGCCTATCATTCCACCATTCCCCTCATTAAATCAGCAGCAAGAGTGTTCACAGTATTGCGCGAAGATTTTTACAAGCAGAAATACCCAAAGAAGTAAAACATTCATTTCTCAGCTTCAGAGTTTTTGAACAGAAATTTAAAACATACAGAAAAAAAATAGTTACAAGAATAAGTTTTGAATATGGAAAAGCAGCATCCACAGCCAGAGCATTAAGATTATTATGTGAACAATTTAGAGAATTAACATAAAAATGAGTCAGTTTTCTCACTGCAGAGTAGGTAAAAGGCCTGCAGGCCAAAGGCAAGAGAGAACATCAGAGGACCTGGAGAAGAGGTCCTGAATTTTAGGTCCTGAATTCAATTCAGAGGACCTGAATTTATCCTGACTGTTAAATAGGAAACCTATCCCATTGACGTGAGTGTCAAGGACCATGGATGGGGATTGGGGAACAATAGAATCCTCAATACATTTGGCAATATGGAGCAAAAAATCCCTGCCTCCATTCACAGGGTCCCAGCCAAGCACAACATCCACCTGATGGGCTGCTTTGGAAAGCTGGGAAATAGCTTGCAGGCCTGATGAGCCTATAGTTGCAACAATGAAGATGCAAAGTGACCCATGACATTGGAAACTGACATCAGAAGGAATCTTAAGCATCTCAGCAACACCATAGCCAATAAATGACAGACCAGGAGGCTCCACCCCTTAGCACCATGACATTATGGAAACTTTCCTGAAACTGTTAGGTAGTTTTGGGGAAAGGAGGGAAATTTCTATTTCAACTAAATTTATCCTGACTGGTAAATAGGAAATTTATTTTATAAAATCAAATGCAGGCACAGAACTAAAATTATGTTGGCTCATAGAAATGTAAAAATTGTCATGCATATTATATATACATTGCACTCCTCTGTTTGCAGTCATGAAATTTCAGGCTGCGACAAAAGTCTGGCAAAACTACCATTTTTTAATTAATTGGAGGGAGTCTACAAAGTAGATAAATATTTGTAGATCGAATGCCAAATTTTAGCCTGACAAGATCAGACTAACAGAATGCAGGCCCCAATAATAAGCCAAGTTCACCAAGTGAACAAGCAGAACAAACTAACAAAGCAAAGCAGTAAATAAATAGGAGAAAAGGCATCTGAGACTATTAAAAGGCCCAGTGTGACTTTGTTTCTACTTATTTTCACTCAGTAGGAAAAATCAAGGTCAAAATTGGGTAGTAATTGAAAATAGTTTAAATTTAGGATAGGAGATGTCACAATAGTTGTGTTTATTTTCAATTCAGGTTGAATTCTGAAGAGAAGAAATTTTTGCAGAATGATTAGAAATTAGAAACATTTTATATTTAGGTTATTTTAATATAGGCTTTATATATGCAAATGAAATACAGACATATCATGAAATATTAAATAATATGTGATATGTCATTTTGTATATAAGTTAAAAGACTACACACATATACAGTATGTAACAAAATTATACACATGTACGCCTGCACACCATTTAATATTTCCTTGGTTAACCAGGTCTAGGATGATACTGATTGATCCACACAGTGTAAGTCAAGCAGAGTGACAACAACAGACCAAAGTGAATGGCATATGCTGGGCCACACCTCATATGTGTGATAAGTTTGACAGGCATTGACTAAATAAGCTGCCATTCCTCAATAATACACAAAGAACAAGATGGTGCAATGTGAGTAGGTTGAGTTGAGCAATTCAACTAACAAGAGAGAAGGTAATGAGTAATAAACTCAGAGAAAATGGGAAGGGTCTCAAGAGAACTGGGACCCAGTTTCACTGAGCAAGACCAACAAAGTATCTCAAGAATAACAATGTCCTTGGGGGATGGTAAATAGAGAGCTGAGCAGGATGGCAAGAAGAAAGCTCATCATGAGACCTTACAGCAATTTTGTGACATGTCATGATAAACCACAAAGCTTAAATCCACATACCCCTGTGATGGACACCATGACATTCCACTGTGTAGACTGCCATCAACTATGGAAAAAAAATTTTCATCATGGGTGCATTTGCCCAGTTCCCAAAATAGTACCTAGCACAAAGTAGGATTCGGATCAAATATAATTCAAATTTAATTTGGATTAATTTATTTAAATTTCATTTTCAAAAATTATAGATAAGAGCTGAAGAGAGATCTAGAAAGGAAGAACCTAATTCTACATTTTATGAAAATATTTTCCTACTTTACAGCCAATTATAAGACAGGCAGATATAGAACACGATTCATGATTCTGCATTTTTGTTCAAGAATGGCTCTATTATTAGGTTATCAGTATAAATTTAGGTGGATGAAAACTTCCCTCAAAGCTTCCTTTACCCAGAATGGAGTGTAAAGGTCAACTGAGGCAATTTCTGGAAAGATGGTCAACCAGTAGCAACCCTCAGCAGAGGCTCCTGAACAGAGGAAGAAAAACTGGATAGAATCGGACTTTGTGAAGCTAAAGATGGGGAGCTGAGCCAAGAAAGAAATTCAGCAAAGGGTAACTCCAAGGAAGAACATTCAAGAAACCAAATTACAGGTACAAAGTCTATCGATTAGAGGAAGGGAGACCTTTCCCCAAGCAGGGGGCCTGATGCAGGCTATCTGCAAACAAGCAGGGAACAAAAGACCTCTCATTTTACCTTGCTGGAGAGAGCTGCTAAACTCCAGGTCTCTTTCTCCTGGCAGGTCCCACTTATGAACATAGAAACCATCCCGTCAGGCATAAAATTGAATTGATATTTCCCCCCACAAGTCTAAACTCCCAGTCCACCCTTCCCCTTGCATGGCAATCTGAAGTTCTGCCCCCTGCAGAGCACGGAGTGTTTGGTCTTGTCCTCAGAGAACTGGGCACAGTGTGGACCGCCAACCATCAAGATGGAATCTGTGACTAACGGGGAAAAAAGAGGCTGTAGGAAAGGGACACTCGGTAGGAGAAGGAGCAGTCCCCTGGTTATGACTATGCCTGACCAATGGTAGTATAGAGCCGAGGTTCTGGCTGTGTGTGGTGGGATAGAGTACAGAACCCCCAGCTCTGACGACACCCACAGCAGGAGAGTGGTTACCCTGTGTGAACTGAGTTTGGCAGACAGGACTGGTCCCCAGCCCCTGCTGGGCCTGCAAGCTGAGGCTTGTTAGGCATGAACTGTGACCTGAGAGCAAGGGCGTGATCCCCTGATTCCAAAAGAATCCTCGAGCAGTGGCTTACTAGGTGTAAACCAAGACCTGAGGGTTAGGGCATGGCCCAACTGTCTCCAGCAGGGCTGTTGAGCAGAGGGTTACCAGGTGAGGATTGAGACCTGTGGGTAGAGTGCAGTACTCTGACTCTAACAGAGTCTGCAAACACAGGCTTGCCAGGCAGTAGACTGAGACTGGCAGGTGGGAGCCTTGTACCCTGACTCCAGCTGGTCTGGCAAGCAGTCTAGCTGTGTGTGGACTGAAACCAGAGAGCGGGGCCAGTGCCCTGACTCCAACAGAGCCTGTGAACAGAGGCTTGCCAGACAGTGGACTGAGACTGGCAGGTAGGGGCATGGTCCCTGACTCCAACTTGTCTGGCAAGCAGAGGCTAGTTGGATGTGGACTAAGACAGGTGGGTGGGGTCATGGCCACTGGCTCCAGCTATACCTGTGAGCAGAGACTCAAACAACAGTGTGGACTGAGACTGGCGGGCAAGAGTGGGGATTCCTGAATCCAATTGTGCTATTGGAGACCCTTGAATCCCTCTCTGTTGGGCAGGGTTTGCACTGCATGAGAAAATTTGATTGGAACACATGTCCAGGGCTGTCCACTCAGGGATATTCTGAGGTTGACCTTCAAGTTCTGTAGCAGAAAAGAATTGAAGGGTGGGGGCTGGGCACTGCAGCTGTTTCTCTCTCTTCATAGTTGACATTTAAACCTAAAACTGTGGTTTCTTAGGATAGGGTAGAGGTTGGCTGATATCAAACAGAGCTAGCTTGCGCTATCTCACCAAGTAAGTCCTCAGAGTCTCTGGCTAAAACTCTGAAAGAGATCTTTGTAAAGTTGTAGGAGACAAGCCACAATTACAAATCCTAGCGCTTTGGTAAGGTGCTATCTCTACTACCTGGGAACCCCAATTCAAACTCACCCTACCAGTTCTAATAACCAAAAGGTGGAAAATAAACATGGTGTGGACCCAACAGAAGAACTCTGGCAACACGAATAACCAACCCTTCCCCCCAGATCAACCCCCCCCCCAAGAAATGACAAAGGAGATACAACTGAAGATGCCATGCACAAACAAATGGCAGCAATGTCAGAAATCAAATTCAGAATATGGATTACAAATAAGATAAATAGAATGGAAGAAAAGATAGAAATTGAATTCCAAAGAGTAGTTCTAAAGTTGTCTCAAGAAATTGATGAATTCAAAGC
>CAUYON010172477.1:0-21909 GCA_963573935.1 Arctocebus calabarensis
TTTTTTTTTTTTTGTAGAGACAGAGTCTCACTTTATCGCCCTGGGTAGAGTGCCGTGGCGTCACACTGCTCACAGCAACCTCCAGCTCTTGGGCTTAAGCGATTCCCTTGCCTCAGCCTCCCTAGTAGCTGGGACTACAGGCGCCCGCAGTTCGGCCGAGGCCAGGCTTGAACCCGCCACCTTCGGTATATGGGGCCAGCGCCCTACTCGCTGAGCCACAGGAGCCGCCTGAGATAAATAAATCTTGATAGCTCCACATGAGCAGTGAGGGGACAAGTACTTTCCCAACTCTGTGATAAAGAGTCAGATTTTATCCGAAGTCACAGAACAAGTAACAGAAGAAAACATAATTACAACAAGTTGATCTTATGGATAGAATTGACCATACTCCTGAGAAAACATTTTAAGAAACATTACCCGGCATCCTCTGTGAGAGTGGACCACTGTGGAGATGCGGCTCGCCTCGTCCTCTCCTTGTTGAATGCAGAGGTAGTTATAAAGGCAGGGACTAGAAAGGGGAGAATTGCACTGAACACAGGTTGCCAAAGGACTCGGAGCAGCGTTTCCCTGCCTTGGTTTAATATCTGTCTAAAGATCTCCATTTCCAAATTCACAGCATGCTGTCCAGGGGTGAAATGAGGCTATAACAGTGTCCCCAGAACCACGCCCGATAAAGGTGGGTAGAGAAGGAACAGCAGGCTTTTGGCAAACAGGTTTGTTTCCAGTTAAAAAACTGTGTGATAGCTGGGTGGGGTAGTTCATGCCTATAATCCTAGTACTCTGGGAGGTTGAGGCACTTGAACTCGGGAGACCAGACTGAGCAAGAGTAAGGCCCAGTCGCTATGCCCCAAATTAGCCGGGCATTGTGGTGAGAGCCTATATAGTCGCAGCTACTCAGAGCTGAAGCAGGAGGACCGCCTGAACCAGGACTTTGAGGTTGCAGTGAGCTAGGCTGATGCCACAGCACAAAAGGGTGAGACTCTCTCTCCAAAAAAAATTTTTTTAAAAAGAAAAGAAAAAAGAAGATCAACTATATGAGAGGAGGAAGAAAAACCAGGACGAATTTTAAAAATTGGGGAGGTTGGCAGGGGAGGGACAAGCAAAAAAAAAAAAAAGTGAGGTAATAGAGACTATACAGTGAAGAGAATATTTTCACTTTGTCATCCTCAGTAGAGTGTGAAGGCATTGTCATAGCTCACAGCAAACTCGAATTCTTGGCTCAAGTGATCCTCCTGCCTCAGCCTCTCTAGTAGCTGGGACTGCAGAAGATTTTCTTTTTTCTTTTTCTTTTTTTTTTTTTTTTTGAGACAGAGCCTCAAGCTGTCACCCTGGATAGAGTGCCATGGCATCACAGCTCACAGCAAACTCCAATTCCTGGGCTCAAGCAAGTCTCCTGCCTCTGCCTCCCAAGCAGCTGGGACCACAGGCACCTGCCACAATGCCTGGCCATTTTTTGGTTGCAGCCATCATTGTTGTTTGGAGGCCTGGGCTGGATTCAAACCCGCCAGCTCAGGTGTAAGTGGCTGGTGCCTTAGCCCGTTGAGCTACAGGCACCAAGCCAGCAGAAGATTTTCTTAATGAGGAGTCACTTTTTATATTTCTAGGGAATATGAGACAAGAGCAGCATAAGGCCAGGTAGCCACCTGTTCCCAAGAGCTGCCCATACAGCTCTTTCTCATTGGGCGCCTAATCTCCCCGGTATGGAATTTATCCACCTAGACTAAGCCCAAGAGTCCCGGCTTGTGTGGGTCTTTCCTGTTGTACTGACATGTGTAAGTATTTTCCAAAGAAAGCACATCACACTTTTTAAATGTGACCATAGTTTTTGCATTTCTAAAAGCCACAGACAGAATTAGAAAGAACAAATGAGTAGCTGCTTATTAGGATCCTTCTCTGATATCTAATTATCAAAAACAAACATCTAAAGGGTTTTAGTTTCCCCATATACTGTTTTCATTTTTGTTCTTCAGACACATGTATGTACACATTCACTATGTAAAGAACAAATTTACTGCTAAATCCATGCTGCATTACACATCAGACTAACAACTTTTTCACGGTAAGTTTCTTTAGTTCAAAACATTTATGTAATATCTTAATTTGTATTGCATATATCATTACAAAGGTTCAAAGGTAGGGGACTTAATGTACAGCTCAGGGGAAAAAGGGGGTCAAGTAGTAGAAGGAAAATATAAATATATAATTCTGGTTTCTGATATAAAATTCTTATAAAAGGGGCCATAATAAAAAAAAATAAAAGCTAACAATTATGCGCTTTTAAATTTCCGGGAGCAACCAGAAGTCACTTTTCATGTGCATGAATTCACTTAATTCTCCCAGTCCTCTAAGAGAGATTTCCCATTTCACGGATGAGGAAACTGAGGGGCGGAGAGGTTCGGGGTTTAACACTGACATCTACACGCGGCAAAGCAAAGCGCCGCGGCTGCCCCGTGATGCACGTGACAAGAACACAGTTCCACTATTTTATGCAGCTTATTTCCCATGAATTATTTAAATTCTGCTTTATTTCCCCTTTCTGTCTCTGATCATCATCGTCTCTGTACAGTCAGATTTAAGGAAGGAAAGGAGACATTTTTGGCCTACTGTACTCAAGCCAGGCAGAGGGGATGCGGAGAGCGACGGGCGCCCAGTGGGCGGAGTTACCCCTTTCCTGGGCCCGCCCCTTGTATTTTACAGCAGGCTCAGACGCTATCAATCCTCACAAAAACTTTGTAAAGAGGAGATACACCAATTTTATTCATCAGAAAACTGTGGCTTGTAAAGGTTAGATGAAGGGAAAATAAATATAATAGTAAATGACCAAGCCAGGTCGCCAACACAGAAGATACTCGTAAAAAAACTTCGTGTTTTAAGACTTAACTACCATGTTCAGTGTCCAGTTCCTGCGATTGTGGTGCATCTTAAAAGGAGCCAGTTACCCAGGGCCTGTCTCCTCCAAGTCCTGCCCCTCAGGCTTCGGGGCTTGGTTTGGTGGCACATTCTATTTCTAGGGATCCTTTCCCTTCAGGAGACCAGAAGCCTTCAGTTCATAGTCCAGAAGCTGGATCACTTGGAGGTCCCCAAACCAGCAACTCTTTTTACTACTCCCCACAAATTCAGTTTCATTACTTAAGAGTGGTCAATAATTTAGAAATTATTTTTGCTTTCAGCTCTATTTCTGCTTTTGTGTGGAAGCACATAATCAGGTGCCCTGGGAAAAGGTTCTCAATAAAGGTTAGCTCCCCTTCCTTCCCCTTTCCTGGCGACAAGTGCAATATAGTCTCTGTTCTCTGGTGACTTGCCAACTTTTCTGGTATTCTACCAGCCTACAATTGTTCAGTTTTACAATAACTTCCACTTCTGAAAGCATGGTACCATATGTACTTACTTTGAACATGAAAGTGAATTAAATTTGCTCTGAGAATTTCATAATGTTTTCTGACAAATGGAGTCTCACGAAAGTGAGCTTAGGATCACATAGTGCAAAAGAGAATAAAATGAAAAATTGACAGTTAACACCTGCCTGGAAGAGTACAGTTTATAATATGACAAGTGATCTCCTTTTAGGAAGAGAACACATATAAACAATTGTCAGTGATGTGCAAGGGATTCAATAATATGGCTTTTTTTATTTTTTATGATAAAAATAAAATCACAATATACAGTCAATGCAATAGGAAAAATGCATTAACCACTTGATCATTAATAAGAGAACTTCAAGGAGCACGTTTCATTCACTGTTTTATACTATTTCTTTCCCTTTTTTTTTTTTTTTTTGAGACAGAGACACAAGCTGTCGCCCTGGCTAGAGTGCTGTGACTTCACAGCTCACAGCAACCTCCAACTCCTGGGCTCAAGTGATTCTCCTGCCTCCACCTCCCAAGCAGCTGGGACTACAGGCACCCGCCAAAACGCCCGGCTATTTTTTGGTTGCAGCCGTCATGTTGTTTGGCGGACCTGGGCTGGATTCGAATCCACCAGCTCAGGTGTATGTGGTTGGCACCTTAGCTGCTTGCGCCACAGGTGCTGAGCCATGTTTATACTATTTCTACTTAGTTAATAAGAATCTGTAATCGTGATTTTAGCTTTAATGGTGGCATTTAACAGAAAAACAATATCAAAGGAGGAAAACTCTCCAGGACTTAGAGCCAAGAGATCCAGATTTGATTCGGGTAGGCCTTCCTTTGTGCTGTCACCTCGCAGGACTCAAAGTCCTTATCTGTAAACCCAGGGTAAGGACCTGGCCCCACCTTATGGTGGCAGAATAATGGCCCCTTAACGATGTCCACATCCTCATCTCTAGAACCTTGTCAATATGTTATATTACGTGGCAAAGAGGAATTAAGGTAACAAATGAAATTAACATTGCTGCTCAGTGGACCTTAAAAGTAGAGGATTGTCCTGGATTATCCAGGGGGGCCCAATGACAGACATCACAAGGTTCTTAAGAAGAGTCAGTCAAAGGGAGAGGTGACCACAGAAGAGGCACAGAGATATGTGATGTTGCTGGCTGTGAAGTCAAAGAGAGAGCCACAAAGAAAGGGCACAGATGGCCCCTGGGAGGTGAAACTGCCAGGAAACAGATTGTCCCCCATAGCAGAGTGCTGGACCCACATCCAGGTATTCTAACCCCATGGGTCTGAGTGGGGCCGAGGAACTTGCATTTCTAACAAATTCTCAGGCCATGTGATGTCCAGGGAACTGGACTGGAAACAGGGGCCCTGACCAGCATGTGAGAGGAGTGATCCTCACCAAGACATACCCAACATGAAGGGACTCTTGGGGCCCTAAGTCTGGAGGGGAAATACCGGCAGCCCCACCCCAGGTCAAAATTTCCTTTCTCTTATCAAACTAGGTTTCATTTAATGGTTTGGAAAAAGAAGGAGGCTGTTAAGTACAGACAAGCCTCCTAATGCTAAGCCAAAGTCTCTAGCAAATTCTGAGCATCGAGAAAGACAACCTAAGCTTATTAAAGCAGTGCTAGTGGAGTGTGGCAGACAGAATGGTGAGGGGATGATTTGAGAACACGAGTGTTGGGAGGTCTAATGCAGCCACACTTGAGCCCCTTCCCCTCCTCCTAAGACAAAGACACAAAGGATCTGGCTGCCTCCCTTCCCAAGTTCATACCAGAAGACCCTAACCAAAAACCCCTAACCTTCTGGGTAAGCTGTGAAATTTGCTCACCCTCCAGACTCCATATAAAAGGGGTGTCTAACTGCCCCCAGGTGCAGATGCCACCTTTGTATTACCTAGGGGTGACCCTCCCCTTTCAGTAAGTCTGGCCTCAACATCTCCACTGCCACCTAGTCTCTGGGCACCACCACTTATACCTTTCAAGGAGGACATTTGGAGGGGGGAAAGACACTAGAGGACAGAGGACCAGAGATGTCCAGGCAGAGAAGAAATCCCCAGTGGCTGGGTGTGGGCCAGATTTGCCCAGAGCCAACTGGCCCTCTGACCAATGACGGTCATACTCCCTGGGGTGTTTGGCCCGCGTTCCATAGCTCCCCTGCATGGACTTCCTGCCACCTCCCTGTATTGTCCTGTTGTAAAGAGATCCAGGGCTGAGAAGGGGAGCCCGGCAGCCTGGGGCAGAGCCTAATGTGCTGCGGAAGCACTCTCTAGCAGCCAAACCTGGCAAATAAGCAGACTGGCTGCCTTTCCTGTGGGCCAATGGGTCAACTCCAGCTTTTAAAAGCCACCAAAAGAATCAATAATGCCATACAGCATCTTCCTGCCTGAGCTGTTTCTGTTGCATTTCTGCAGAGTCCGTGAGCTGAATATGTTCTGTCCTATGGCTGTTTCTGGGACAGACCGCATTCAAAGCACTAACTGATTTCCCTGTGAGCTTAATATGACTGTCTCCATTATCAGAGCAATCTTTCCAAATCACACATCTGATTACATCGGCCCCTGCACAAAACACCCCAGTGGGTTTCCAGAGCTCTTAAGATAACGACCAGAATCCTAAATAGGGTGTTCTCTGTGCTTTCCTCATGCCAGTCTTTTTTTTTTTTTTTGGCTTCTCTTTGGGGCTATGTGTCTCCCTTATATTATATAAATGAACCAAAGTCAACCTCTCGCTGTAGGCTGAGACCCATTAGCTCAAAAGCCTGCTAGTACCAAACCCAAATTGTTACACATCCAACTGTTTTTAAAATAATCAAACAACCAGATTTTTAGCTACTTGAGGCCAGAGACTGTTTTACACACCCGTGAAACCATACCCAGCATCTGCTGACCTCTCATAGGCTAGAGCCACAGTTCTCAACCTGTGGGTCGTGACCCCTTTGTAACAATGAAAATACATTCTACATATCACATATTTACATTACGATTCATAACAGTAGCAAAATTATAGTTATGAAGGCGCAAGGAAAATAATTTTCTGGTTGGGGGTCACCACAATATGAGGAACTGTACTAAAGGGTCACGGCATGAGGAAGGTTGAGAACCACTGGGCTAGAGCCTCCTGCTGTAAGACCCCAAGCTACTACTGCCCCTCAGAGTGGACCCAGAGATGACCACTATGCTTCTGGATGACATCTCACTGACACTTACGACTCCTCTCCTGGCCAGGTGTGATGGCTCACGCCTATAATCCTAGCGTTCTGGAAGGCCAAGGTGGGAGGATCACTTAAGCTCAGGAGTTCAAGACAAGCCTGAGCAAGAGTAAGACCCCGTCTCTACTTAAAAAAAAGAAAAAGAAAATTCATCCAGCAGGGTGGAAAGTGCTTTGTAGTCCCAGCTTCTTGGGAGGCTGAAACAGAAGGATTGCTTGAACCCAGGAGTTTGAGGTTGCTGTGAGCGAGGCTTATGCCATTGCACTTTAGCCTGGGGCAACAGAGTGAGACTCCTCTTAAAAAAAAGAAAAAAAGGGCGGCACCTGTGGCTCAGTGAGTAGGGCGCCAGTCCCATATGCCGAAGGTGGCGGGTTCAAACCCAGCCTCGGCCGAACTGCAAAACAGAAAAATAGCCGGGCGTTGTGGCGAGTGCCTGTAGTCCCAGCTACTCAGGAGTCTGATGCAAGAGAATCGCCTAAGCCCAGGAGTTGGAGGTTGCTGTGAGCAGCGTGACATCACAGCACTCTACCGAGGGCGATAAAGTGAGACTCTGTCCCTACAAAAATAAATAAATAAATAAATAAATAAATAAAGCTCCTCTCCAATCGCCCTCTCCCACAGGAGTTCCAGAGCCACTTCCCTTTCTAGACGGTTTGGTTCCCTCACTCCCTGGTCTCTGGACAGTCCTGTGAGGACTTCCCCTCTCCTGTAGCCCTGTCTAAGCCTAGTAAAACTGTCTGCGTTACTGCCTCTCAGGATCATATCTCTGCCCTTGACCAGCTACCAAATCCCTCAAAACTCTATACCCGACCATCAGGTCTAACCATACCAGTCTGTTCTCCAGGCAGCTTATGTATCTCAGCCCACCTCCAGGGAGGCCCCTGCCCCACCCTCCGTCAAGACCAAGAGGAATCACCTCATTACACCTGCTCATAGCTCCACCAGCCTCTTACTACCAGTTGCCCTAATTATCGCAGCTGTAAATTTCTCAGATTTCTTCCTGGTATTATCTGGTTATCGCACTTCCTTCCTCTTGGCTGTGATCTGTAGGACAGCAGATATCAGCTTTTATCACCATTGTAAATCTGGCACTCAGCCCAGCACCTGCATTAAGCACACTCTCAATAAATATCTATTTGTGGAATAAAGAAGGACCAAAATGACTTGGTGCGGACCATGTTGACATGGAATTTTCCATGTTCCTATGAAAAACATATAGTCTTTGCTCTCCTGGGAAGTCAGTGTTTTGCCCTATTGGGTTCAATTCAGATCAACATGCCAGCCTTTTTATTTGTAATATTTCCTTGGGAGCTTTGTATGGTTACTTGATAACCAGAGCAGTCTTTTCAAATCACAAATCCGATCACATCAGCCCCAATCCAGTCGGCTTGAGAGGAGAGGCAAGCGTTTTAAGAGAATCGTTTATCATTGTTTAGAAATTTGCCATTTTCCCACCACTTTCACACACACGTGTGAGTGTGTGAATTAACAGGAATTATAGTGGAAGGTGAAATAGAATTATCTTTACGGAACTCTTACTGTCCTGTGTGAGATATATATCATCATCCTATCTGAAGTCCTTCCACCACCAACTTGACCCAGGCATGTGGTTTATTTCGCTCCTGAGTTCAGGCCCAGTGACAATGGGCCGCCAGACTATAAAATACACCCGAGGGAAAAGGGCAGCGTGGGGAGATTTGTGCCGCTGGCCACCGTTCCCATTAAGCTTTCCTGATCTTCTTATCTACTCTGGACAGACCGGCCCACCCCGCTCCCTACAGAGCATGGAACTTTCCCTGCAAGGCCCATGGCCTTTTATGGAGTGGCCAAAAAGTCATCAAAGATAAAAGCAGCAGTGTGAAATGTCAGTACCGAAGGCGTGCGCGCAGTCCTGGCCCTGCGGGCTGGAGTACTGCAGGCAGCCGGCTCGCTCTTCCAGGGGCGGGCAGGGCACGCCGCCGTTCCGAGGCTCCTGCCGCACCGAGCGCCTCCGCACGCGGCTTGTGGGCTTGCACTGGTCCGCACAACCGCTCCAGGGGCTCCACTCCCCCACGAAGCACGGGAGAGCTGCAAAACAGGGCCACACAACAGGACGCTCACCTGAGTAAACTCAGCCAGCCTACCAGGCTGCTCCCGCCAACACAAACTGCCGCGGTTAGCCCCGCGGACCATGAACTTGTCCTTGACTTGGGCCTGAGTCAGAACACAAAGCCTCAGCAGGGCCCACTTGGCGTCAACGCCACATGCCCACCGTCGTGGTTCACAGATAACCAGATCCCCCTTTGGGGCAACTGGATACCCCGAGATCCTGCGAGCCAGGGACACACACCAGGTAAATGAGGCGATGCCCTGAGGGTTCTTCCTCATAATCCCAGGGCTGAGATCAGATCTTTGCTTTCGTTTTTCCTTAATATTACTTTTATCTGACCCTAGTCGTAACATTTTTGTTATAAAAGCAATACATTCTCACTGTACAGTGCATAAGGAAAATAAGAAGTATAAAAAAGAAAATGTACTTTGCCTACCAATAATCCCATCACCTAGCCAGACGGGTTCTCACCAGCAGACGTGTCTCTACAAGGAACTTGGCTTAGGGCCACACGCAGGGACTCTGACGCTCCCAGCTTTTCCCATTTCTTCTCATTCTCCGTGACTTACAGGTTCATAAACTATGAGGGTTGGAGTGTAGAGATGATCAATTACAGCCTAGGGAGAAGTATTGAGTACTTGACGGTGGGCATGTGGTGTCGATGCCAACGTCCACGTCGTGCAGGAAGGGGCAGAGTCAGTACGAGAATTTGGCCTGGAGTCTCGCTCTTTCTATCCCACTGAGCTGCTCCTTCACGCTGGTGCTCAGCTCTGAGCTCAGAGTGCCAAGCTGCTCCCTGGAGTCCAGCAACAAGTCTTACGATTCACCTGATGGACAAGTCAACCCAGTCCTTGGTTCTGAAGTCCACTCACCAAATCTGACCATGAATCAAAAAATGCAATTTCCTCAGCCTGACTGCAAAATAAACATGGTTTCACATTTGACTTTCCCACTGAAAGTTCTGAGTCTTTTAAAAGGATTGTAATCAGTTTTTAAATTGAATTATTCCAGGACTTGAAATTAAATATAAGAAAGAACAAGAAGACAAAAGAGGTGTCTCTGACCTACGCACAGAACATTTTTTTCTCCACAAAGTATAACCCACTTTCCTTATCACCCTCGTACTTGGAAGTTCACAGTGTTTTGTACAAGAAAGCACTCAGATTTCTTTGAAAACTTGATTTGGACTTCTGGCAGTTTGTACTTGAAAACTCATTGTGCTTCTCAGCACACTCTAGTTCATGGCTCATTATTCTTTTTTTTTTTTTTATCATGGCTCATGATTCTTAAGGAAGGGTTATTTGATATCATATAGCCACATGTGACATGAAAAGGACCACACACAACATAAACATGGCAGTAATTCAAAATTTTTCATACTGTTTGAGAATATGCTTTCATTTATAATCTAAAAATCCCTAGATATCCCATGGCGGCTATCTAAGGAAGCAGGAATGAACCACATCAGAGTTCATTCCTAACATCCACCATGTGTACATCTTTTTTTTTTTTTTTTAACATCTTTTGGAAAATCAATAACAAGTCGCTCCCTGCTCTCCTCATCTCTTGTTGACCCCTCCCTTTTTATTTTTTTGATTTCATGATTTTATAGAAACCAGAAGGCATTTAAAGAGATGCCCTAGGCTGTGAGCTGTTTGAGAAGGACTACTTTCATCCTTAATTCTTTATTTTTTTGAAATAGAGTCTCACTATGTCACTCTCAGTAGAGTGCAGTGGCATCACAGCTCACAGCAACCTCAAATGATCAAGCGATTCTCTTGTCTCAGCTTCCCAAGGGACTACAGGTGTCCCCCACAACACCCAGCTATTGTTAGAGACAGGGTCTCTCTCTGGCTCAGGCTAGTCTTGAACCTGTGAGGTCCACCTGCCTTGGACGTTCAGAGTGCTAGGATTACAGGCATGAGCCAGGATGCCCAGCCCCAATCTGTGATTTTAAAAGCCCCATACAGAGAATCAATCAGAAAGTTCTGGGGTTTAGGACAACATCTGATGTCTTCGTTGTAAGACAAAATTAAAACACTCACAGAATTATATGAATAAAAAGGTATTACACAAAATATTTTGTATGGGAAGATTTATCTGGGGGAATTTATTCCTATTCTGCACTAAAGATTATATTCTTGACTAGCTTGTGAACTGTATTTTTTTTTTTTTAATGGTTTTTGGCTGGGGCTAGGTTTGAACCTACCACCTACAGCATATGGGGCCGGCACCCTACTCCTTTGAGCCACAGGCAACGCCTGCTTGTGAACTTTTTGATTATCTGCATCACAAGCTACCATAAATTATAGGAGATCTTTGGTCATGGAGGTTATGGGAAGTTCGGAATGTCTAACAGATTTATTACCACAAGTTGTCTATTACAGCTACATAACACAAATTTCCTTTTGAACAATTCCATAGTATTCTTGTCCTCTTTCCTGCTGAAGCTCATCTAATTCACATCTATATACAGCACATAAAAATGTTGTTTCTTAAAATGTAACATTTTCAATCTTCACATGTAGTTTCACCAGGTGTTAACCAGATACCGATGGACTATGGTATCTAGTGGGTGGCATGATTACCTTTGATTCCAGGTTTGTCACATCTTTTTGAATGCTTAATAGTTAGGATGTGGTGGCACCATCCACCTCTTTTAGGGGAAGGGAGCCTAGATTTACTGTGTGCCAATGACCTCAGCAAGGTCGCTTTTTTCTTTTCTTCTTTGTTTAAACTTAACCTAATAGTCAGGTAAAATTTCCCCAGAAGTAGCCCATGACACATGGATTTGATAAGCAATTTATTTGGGAGATAATCCCAAGAAGTACCATAAGGGAGCAGAGACAGAGAAACAGACATAACTGGGTCTGCCTGTAATCCCATGGCTTGAATCCCGGAGTTCAAGGCCAGGCTGAGACAGAGCAAGACCCCTGTATCTAAAAAAGTTAACATATTTTAAAAATTTTTAGAAAAAGAAGCAGACATAGAAGAGAACAGAGACATAAAATAGACTAAACTCTTGCGGTAGGCCTAGTGGACACTGCCAGCTTTCTGCTCACTTGAGAGCAAGACAATGGATATAGACCCAGAGTGCAAGGAAGTATCAGTTCCCCACTGATTTACTGGTTCCTTCTTTCTTGAGAGCTTTCTGGGTATCAACTCTCTCTCCATCACAGCCAGAGGAGAATGGCCAAGAGAAAAACATTTATACATTTTCCTAACAAATCTGCACACATAGGTAGGATTCCTTTCCACATGCCCTAATAGGGGCGCCCAGTCAAATCCAAGTGCAATTACATTCACAGATGCATCACTCATTTTTTATTTTTAATAAATGACTTACACTCCCTTATTTCATTTGACATCCGAACTGCCAACTGTGACCTGAAAGGTCCTATGTGACCTGGCCTCTGACTGACCCTGGGCTCTCACCTGGAGTTCTCCTCCCCCCACCCTACGCTCCAGCCCTGTGGGCCTCTACCTCTACACACCAAGGTCTTTCCCACCCTTGAACCTTGTTCTGCTGGGAATGTTCTCCCCAGGCTGGGCATGGCTCTGTCCCACTCACCCTTTAGGTCCCAGTGAACTGTTTCCTCTTCAGGGAGTCCTTTTCTGGCCAGCTTTTTAAAGCAGTTTCCCAGCCCCCCTACACACACACACACACACACAGAATGATTTCCCCTCAGAGGTTGGTGTTGATTCCTTGTAGTATCTTCACTATTTACAATTACACATTTGTTTTGTTTATTGCTGCCCTCAAGGATCATGATAGTTTTTCATGGCATGCTTAGCACTTGGGATGCAACGCTGGTAGGTACTCTGCAAATATTTGTTGAATGAATGAATGAGATGGCATCGGGCAAGCTCCTCCTCCTCCCTACATGATGTCTACATTGAGACTGATTTTGATCTGCTCATATCATCAGTAGAAGACAAAGCACTGATGGAGGCTCCAAACATGGGGGGTCAAAAGCAAATCAGAAACTCCCACATCCACAATTATGGGATTCTAACTTTGGCTGAGGATTTCTGGGCAATTCTGGCTACGGTGGCCACAAAGAATGTCCATTGGAAGGAAAATCATTTTTTGTGCCTTAAGGTGGAGTAGTTCCCATCTTCTCCCGGCAGCCACAGGTCCTCGGAATCCTTTCTAATGCATTCGTATCTCCTGCAGTACCACATCTTGAAACCAACAAGCCTCTTAATTTTATTATCTGTGGCGTGAAGTGGCATTTCCTTTTATTTGATCCAAATTTCTCTCACTCAAGAATTTCAGAATATAGTGGGGAAAAAAATCTGTGCTTATCTTTTCTGTGTCACTCGTGGTCTTGCTGTTTTGAAAGGTCCCCTTCCCTCCCAGCCAGACTTTTCAGATTCACGTCTCCAGCTTTGGGAACCATCTGTCTAGATACTTTGCCATCTCACACTCGCCACTGGACTTTCTCCAGACTCCTTCACAGCTTGCTGAGTTGGGCCAGCCAGAATAGGACACCCTATTCTCAGGCTTCAGGTACCAAAGGGTCATTTCAAAAATGTTTTCCAAATGCTTTCCTCGGTGATGTCCACACCCAATGCACACGCATCCACACACATACACTCGTGCAGAGCAGCAAGTTGAGCTGACAGCCAGAGCTATTCATATTGTAACCATAGTTTGGATTATTTCTTCTTCAGCGTAAGGCCTCATTCTTGTTTTCATGCAGCAATGTCTCCTTGGTTAATCACAGAGACTCAAGCACTCTCCTTTGTAATCTAGCCCTGCCTGCTTGGCTTGTTGCCACCTAAAAGTTTAAGGCCACCCACAAGCAAGTGCTTTCTCCCTCACATTGCCAAATTCAACCTCATCATCCCTCTGGAAATGTTCTTCTTACACCTGACCCACAGCAGTACCCGTCTATACACAGCTGTTGTGTCTTGACATTGTATGGAAGAAAAATAAAACCCCCAACACAGACACACACATGTATCTCAGGGTGACACATTTTTAAGTGTATGTCCTCTCTCTCTCTCTCTCTCCATTTGTACATCCTTTTCTGCGGGACCATTTCAAAGCTTCCCTGAAAGTCAAATGTGACTACATTGCCCAATCGCCTATCTAACCTCCTCAGAAATTTCAAGTGAAGTGATTAATTTTTTTTTCTCTTGCAGAAACCATGTTATCTCTTTCAGTTTTTTTTTTCTTTCAAGATGTTACCTGGACTAGTTTCTGAAATGTTAGCAAGACAAAGAAATAAACAGAATTTTACACATCATATAAACCCAGAAAAAAAGATAATGAGTGAAAAAGATAATGATGCTTTTTTTCTGGATAACAGGTTTCCGGGGGAGTTGCTTTCTTCTTGTGTGAATTTCTGTTCCAAATTTTCTGCAACAAATGTAGACAAGGAAGGAAAATTTTTTAAAATGGAAAATGGACACACCCCAGATGGCAGTGACCTCTGAAGCCAGCGATAACATCTTCTGGGTGGAATGAGTGATCGTGTTCTTTTGACAAACATTAATAAATGGGATCATGATAGCCTTTGTGGGGTTGCAAAGGGAACAGGGCCCACCTGCTCTTGAGGAGCCCACAGTTGATGCATAGAAGGTTTCCTCAGTGTTTATTTGGGATCTACTGTCCAAAGTACACAGCCTCTCACAAAAAGCCTCATTTTTCAGAGGCAAAAAAAAAAACTTGTTTACAAGTGTGGGCCCTGAATCCAGATTACTCGGGTTCAAGTCTCAATCCATCACTTACTAGTTGTGTGACTTTGGACAAGTTGCCTAATCTCACTCTGGCTCTCTTACCTCGTCTGTAAAATGAGACCAAAATGAGGGATAACTTAAGTGGGCTGTGAGAGCCCCGTAAGTTAATAGCTACCAAGTGCTCGGGACAGTGCCTGGCAGGGAGGAAGTGCTGGGTAAGCGCTAACAGCTTCACCCTCCTTCACCGCCCACTGAGAGCTGCAGCCAAATTCTGCTAAGTCAAGTCATTTTGAATACTGGCTCCAGGCCCTGCTCATTTTTTCTGCAAAGGCAAAGGCAGGGGAAGCCATCTGATGTCCCCTGAGACTATTGTGGCTCCCGTACGGTCTCCATTTTCTAAATTCTTTTGTTTTTGTTTTTGAGACAGAGTCTCACTCTGTCACCCTGGATAGACTGCTGTGGGGTCATCATAGCTCACAGCAACCTTGAATCCCTGGGCTCAAGGGATCCTCTTGCCTCAGCCTCCTAAGTAGCTGGAACTGCGGGCGCCTGCCACAACACCTGGCTAGTTTTTCTATTTTTTTAGTAGAGACAGGGTCTCCATCTTGCTCACACTGGTCTCAAACTCCTAAGCTCACGCAATCCACCTGCCTTGGCCTCCCAAAGTGCTAGGATTACAGGTGTGAGCCCCTGCATCCGGCCAATTTTCTAACTCTTCATAGATGGTAACATCTTTGGGGTAAATTTTGAAGCCCATAGTTTCAAGCATGGTGATCTTTTTCTTTTCAGATACAATGCCTTCAGATTTTAGTTAGTTGGTTTCCTAGACTCCCCATGAATCTAGGCGATGACACTGGCCTACATAGGCTACTCAATATTTCTCCTGCTCACTTGGGTTAATTTTTACCCTTTCCTTAAATGGCTCATCTCTGATGCAATGTCACCTACTATTTGCATTAGAATGCAAACTCTAGGAACCCCAGCTAGAGACTGGGGTGATAAACAAGTCTCTCAAGAAGTTCTTCCAGGTAGCTTGGATCCATCCCCTCACTGTATTTTCCCCTAATCCTGGCCAGTCAGAGCCAGTGGAGAATTTTTTATCCTTTTCTTTCTGGAGGTGGGGAGTGAACAGTGATACATCATTAGATGACACCCATGCCATCATCATAAGGAGATTTTCTGAGATAATTCCTTTTAGGATAATTCCTTTTGGTAATCTAGTAATTCTATAGATGAAACAACATTTTTATTTCTACATGACTAAAAAACAAAAACAAACTTTCTGCTTAGAAAAAGCAATGCCATCTCCTCTCTAAGCCATGCCCCAAACCAAACTCATTTATCAAGATGAAAAGATCAGAAGAAACAGAAGTAAAGCCTGCTTAGTTACACTGACCCAGTTGCACTTTTCATGCATTTTGGTGTGGTTTTATCCCTCCCCCTTTATAATTGAATACTGGCTTTAGGCCCCACGAAGTTGACATACATACATCCTCCGACGTCAGAAAGTCAGTAGTCGGCAAGGTCAAGTCTGAATGCAGTGTTCCACCTTTAGGGGAAAAATTGCAGCATTCAGGTTTCTTCTAGGGAAAAGTTCACAAATAAGAGTAAATATTTGGAGGGTAGACTCTGTGAAAAGGCTGCAATCTAGGAGTTGCCCCACCCAGCTGGGGCAACTGACCGAGCTACTGACCAGCTCCCAGTAGCTCGGTCAGTTCTGAGGTTGGCAGGTGGCCCCGTGAGTGTTGATGGGCACAGCTAGGGCACTCGCCCAGCGTTGAGCAGGCTGTTCCTGTGGCTGTCATCCCTAGCCCTGACAGATGAGCAAGCTCGGTTTCACCCGCAGCCAAATTCCAATTGTCTCTATTTTCTTCTTCTCGTCACAAGAAACTCCAGGCACGAGAATTTACCAAGAAGGGTCATTTGCGATCCCACACCTGCTTCCATCTAAGCCTGAAAAGTCTGTTGACTCTGGGGAAGGGCATATGCTCCTTTTAAAATTCTATCCATGATTTCTTCGTGACTCGGGAAGGCCATCGCTTCTCTTCTGGGCTTGCTCTCCCCATCTCCACTATTTCCACCTCCCAGACTGAAAACAAGGGATTTCTTTTTGACCAAATAAAGACTTTGAGGGTTTGGCAACCCCTTGTTGACACTGCTAGGCCTCACTAGAAAGAAAGTTAATCTCACGACATGCCCTGTCTTTGCTCACCCCTCTTATTGCATGCCTCTCCAGACCTGGCGCCTGTACCATCTGCACTGTTCACCATTTTAGCCTCAGGGCCTGGCACAGGGCCTGGCATGGGCAGGCTGACGTCCACAGTGACTGCTGGACCTCACGTCAGGCCTCCTGCCAAGAGCCCACTCTCCCTCCTAGAAGGCCTATTCCTCATTCCCCAAGTCCAGGCCAGCCTGTTCCTTCCTCTGGGAAGTCTTCCTTGAATTTCCGGGGTCTCTGAAGTGTGATCCATGCTGGAGCCCCTGTTTTGGGATGAAGCACATTGCGTACATTGTTGCCCGTGCTGCCGGCTAAACTAGGGAACTCCGAGAGACCAGAGGCTGCACTATCCCTGTGCTTGCCACAGATCTGGGCACATCATCTGGGTCACATGAATCCTGTGATTTCCTATAATATGAAGGCAAGGCCCTCATGGCAGAGCAGTTCTGCCACAGCAAGAGAAGCTTCGCCTGAGTTCTCCAGGTAAACGAAGCCACCAGTTTGGAGGCCAGGCAGAGGGGCTGGGGACGTCCGGTTCCAGGACGCTGCCTTTCCTGAAGAGCTGACTGTTCCATCTTACCTTAGTACTAAAATGCCCAGGCCATGGAGCAGAAAAGGGAAAGAAGCTTATCAAAAAGAATATCAATATTCATAGGTAAATCATTAGCTTTCAACCAGGGTCAAAAAATCCCTAATGCCTTTCAACTGTGTTCTTTCAGCATCGGCCCGTGTTACTGGCCCACGGTGGGCTGGGGGCCTCGTTTATCAGTGGAGGCAGGCGGGGTGCTTCTCCCATGAGCTTCAGGTGCCCCAGGGAAGGACTCCGCCCTGAAGATGCTGAGGATTCTGCCTACAGGATCCTTGAGTGCCAGCCCTAGCATATGCGTGGCTTTGGGGGCGATGTGACTAACAGGGAGCCGGGCTCCTTTGAGTTCCAGAGCTGGCTTCTCTCAGGTGCGCCTGGTTCTTCAGAACTGTACTCACCATTTCTTCCTTTATCCTTTAATTCATTTAAAACAACATTTATTAGCCCTTTACAGGGGCAAGAAACTATAAGATACTATGGGAAATTAAAAAGTGAATAAGACTGATACTAAAGGAAAATGACCAAGATAAAAACATAATTTTGAGATAAAAATCCTTATGCTTCACAGATAAAACTGAATTCCAAGAACATATAGAACACTGCATGTAAGGAAGGGGCTGTACTCTTTGTTGGGGTCCAGAGGGCCTCTAAGAACTTGCTCTCCAGAAGACAGTGCCTTCCCAGAGCAAGCCCTTGGCACTCGCTGGCCCCGCCTCACCCCTCACCAGGCCCCCAAACACCTGAGGGCTAACAGAAGGACAGCGGTGGGCCTGGAACCTCTGAGTGTCACCTCTCTAGACAGGAGCTGGCCCCACCCAGCCAGACTTCCATCCACAGGGGCGGCTCCACACCCCTCCAGAAGGACACAAGGCTGCAGCCCCTCCAGGCTCTCCATGGAGGGACTGGGAGACCTCCTGATGATAGAGGTTGTGGACCACTGAATGCAGAGTGCAGGGGTCGGCGGGGTCGAGGGAACATGAAGACCCTGTGATGAAAGGAGCTGGGTGGACCGGGATGGCGGTGCCTGGGATGGGCGGGGATACCGGGGCTAGACAAGCCAGGATGGAAGGCGCTGGGGGACGCCTGGCTCTGGGGCTGTGGTCCTTGGCACTGCTCACGGCCTCTGCCCCACCCTCAGCCTGGCCACCCACCTGGGCACGCCCTGTCGTAGTCGAAGCAGCAGTCTCCGGTGAGGCGACAGGCTTGGTCGCAGAAGCACGTCCCGTAGACCCTGTCTAGCCTCCAGCCGCGGGCGAAGCAGGAGGGGTCCCGGCCGGGACAGCAGCGCCCGGCCTCGGCGCAGCCGGCCAGGGCCCCGGGCCACAGGCGCGCCAGGGCGCACAACGCCATCCACAGGGCTCTCATGGCCAGCGCTCCGATGACGCCCGCGACGCGACGGATCCCCGGGGCAAGTGTTCTCAGAGATCCGCGGCCCCCGAGCTGCCCGAGCGGCCGGCGAGGCGCAGCCCGGCCCGGCCCCCGCCCTTGCGCGGCCCCTCCCCGGCCCTGGCTGCGCGCCCGTCGGCCGGGGAGGGCGGCGGGGCTGCCCCGGCCAGGTGGGGACCGCCGCCCGCCCCGCCCCGCGCGCCCCCGCCCGGCCCGGGACTTCGGGCTCCAAGCGGGAGCGGAAAAGCAGGTGTTCCGGGCGGGCGTGGGAAGAGCCTGGAGCCGGGACGGGGCGACCACATTCCCCGGCTCCTTGAGGTGCTTCCTAACCTCGGGGGACATGTTGGCAGCCGGCCCCTTCCCTCGAAAACTCCGAGACCACGAGCGCTGGCTGTGCGTCTAACTAATGGTGTCACGGCGCCTTGCAGGCGGGCCACCTTGCCTTCATTCAGTCAACTCCCTCCTGTATTTCTTCTAGCCGCCAACCCCGAGTCCCCGCCGGCCACCGAGAAGTGGGCAGATCGGACCACAGAAGCATCCTTCCCTTCCCTCCGGGCGCATTTTTATAAAGGGGGGTTTCTGTCCCGGGAAAATGCCACTTTGTTCCACTGAGGCATTAATGAACATCGAGGAAAGAATAAATGATATAAATTGTGTTTTGCCGATTTCCTTGCTTATTGATATTTTAGAAAAATAACCTCGGCTCGGCGCCTGTGGCTCAACGGGCTCAGGCACCAGCCATGTACACCTGAGCTGGCGGGTTCGAATCCAGCCCCCGGGCCTGCCAAACAACAATGACGGCTGCAACCAAAAAATGGCCGGGCGTTGTGGCGGGTGCCTGTAGTCCCAGCTACTTGAGAGGTGGAGGCAAGAGACTCGCTTGAGCCCAGGAATTGGAGGTTGCTGTGAGCTGTGATACCATAGCTCTCTATCCAGGGTGACAGCTTGAGGCTCTGTCTCAAAAAAAAAAAAAGAAAAAGAAAAGAAAAATAACCTCCACTTTAGTAGGTACGTGCCTAACTTTTTAAATAGCTCCCTTCCATGTGTTACATTTTGTGTACATCACTTTTTTTTTCTTGTTCACCAATACTTATCCTGGAAGTTTCATTTTATTATATGTTCTTAAATCATTTAATATATTTTTGGGGGTGAGAAACCAGGAAAATAACGTTTTCGGCATGCGTGAACCTAAGAAAGCAAATTAATTTCAGAGACTAAGTTTCTTTTTTTTCTCAAGGACTTCTCACAGAAGAATTTTCTTCCTTCCTCGGAGAGAAAAGTAAAAACAGTAAAAAAATGAATCAATGTACAACATTATGATTTAATAAAAACAATTAAAAAGACTTTACTACAAAAATAAAATACAGTATAGTAATCAAGCATAAAAAACACACTGTCAAATGAAAGAATCGTACCTTATGAACTCTAACCACAGATAAAAAGTTTGACCAGTGTAGAATGTAGTCTTTTTTTTAGTGTTCAAGAAAAAACACGCTAAAGTCAGAAAAATTCTTCTCTGTAGGCTTATACAAATACATTCTTGGCACTGGAAATTTATTTTGTTTCCCTCTTTAGGTCTGTTTTGCTTTTGCAGTTTAAATAAATAATGCATACTTCTTTTTTAATATCTTTAGTTCTTGGTAGCTGGAATTAAATAACTTTGCCAGCAAATTATACCCTCTGCCTTCTCTCATGTTGTAGGTTTTATGAGCAATTTTGTACTCATTCATGTAATTTATCCCCCACACCTTCTCTGAGGCTATCTGCTTTATATGTCTATGAATGTCTTTAGGCAGGTATTTTATCCTGTAATGCCATAAGAATCTGGAATAGTTCCAGAAAGATATAAAGGAAAATGATCTACTGACAAGCTCATTTTCAGGACTGAAATGTGAAATGCAGTGACAGCAGAGACAAAATGAGGTCTAGTTTAAGAGAATTAAAAGTATAATGTCAAATGCCTGCTCAAATACCACTTTTGTACCTACCCTTTTCTTATACCCAGACTAAATTCAAACCAAAAATTGAAAACATGAAGTTGGGGGGTGTGCTCAGGAGATTTGATCTTTGGAATTAGAAATGGGGTCCAGTTCTGATTCTATAATCTCTGACCTTCATTCAAACATAGACCATTAAACCTTTTCAGACTGCTGTAAGATACCTACAAAAACAAGTGTAAATCGGGCATGAATAGGAGCGGAATATCTATTCATGTCCTGATGTCCAACCCACTCCTACTCTATAATATAAGCCTAAAGCCAAGTAAAAGACAAGAGCAGTTTTAATAGTGTGTAAAATAGGAGAAACCACAAAGTTAAAAAAAAAAAAAAAAGAGGAAGAAAACCACAAATAAATGATTGCTACTTTAATGGCAAACATGAAAAGGAGCTTGTGTCTAGTAAGTAACATTAAAAGAAACTCACAATCTCAAGTTAAAGCTTGTACTCTCTTAAAAACATCAAGAAAAACCTCTTCTAGCAGGCCCTAGCAAAAGAAGCAGTTTCTGCAGGAACGGGCAAAGTCAGGGGACCCTGACATTTAAAAAAATGGAGTTCACATCCTTCCTGGAAACAGGGTGCAGTCAAGTGTAACAATCAGTCGCTTTGTTTTCCATGCCTTGTATATGTTTGGAGAACAGAAATCATCCTAGTGACCATGTGGATGAATATAGGAAATAATCAAATGTATCCTAAAAGACACTCTTTCTTCTGAAGTGTTGTCTTTGGAAGCTGTCCAAGATTGGTAACATTATAGAGTGAAACTGAGGCCTACCTGTTCATCAGATTTCAGAGCACAGTAAATATAAAGGACATCCACACACAGGAGCTCATTCAACTCTGCATAACTGTAAGGAAAATATTAGCAAGCTCATTTTGCAGGTGACAGTGAGATTAGATGTGTAGCTAATTAGTGACAAAACAGAATTAAAACTGAAATTATTCTTTCCAAAACACCCCAAGGTTCTACCCATTACTTAAAGCTTGTGATGGAGCTGGAGGAAGATGGTAATGGAAAGTAAAGACAAGTAAGATTAAGAACTATGCTAAATTCTATAACTAGTGTGTATGGGACTCAAGATACAAATAATTTCTTTTTTTTTTTTTTCAATTAACATGTATTTTATTATTCTTCATTACATTATTTCCCTTCACCCCCTAGTGGTAAGACAGAATTTATTCACAGAAAAGAATACAGAAAACACTAAGGCTCCTGGTAGAGGGAGAGAATTCTAGTGGGGAGAGAGAAGCTCTCTCCATTTCTCTCCCGGTCTTTCCCCGTCTCCTCCTTTAGGCCTTTAGTCTCAGGGTATATATAGGTGTATGGGTTCCTTGGCCAGGAAACAAAATAATACAGTCCATTCCGCCAGGGGCAAGGTGAA
>CAUYON010172480.1:0-19084 GCA_963573935.1 Arctocebus calabarensis
CCCAGCTACTAGGAAGGCTGAGGCAAGAGAATCGCTTAAGCCCAAGAGCTGGAGGTTGCTGTGAGCAGTGTGACGCCACGGCACTCTACCCAGGGCGATAAAGTGAGACTCTGTCTCTACAAAAAAAAAAAAAAAAAAAAAGAATATCCAGAATAGTTCAATCTGCAGAGACAGAAAGCAGGTTAGTGGTTGCCAGGGGTTACGGGGAGGAGGGAAGAAGGGGGAGTGACTGCTTCATGGGTCTGGGGTTTCCTTGGGGTGATGAAATGTTCTGGAACTAGACAGACATGATGGGGCGCAGCCTGGGTGTGGAGGGCCAAGGTCCTTCACTGTCCTGGGCTGCAGCTCCAACTAGTGTCCCATCACAGAGTGGGTCTGCGGGGGTCGGGGTGAGACATCTGGGTCCTTCATCTCACTGCCTAATGTGGATCAGATACTCTTCCTAACACAATCCCCCTCCTCGCCATGATGGGCTGGATAACTAAAAGGAGGGGCAAAACATATCACCCAACCTCTGGTCACCAGCAGGCAGACACACCCAGGGCCCTTCAGCCAGGAGCAGGGGCAGATGGGCTACGCAGCACGGCTGCTCCTCTCCAAACTGTCACAGAGCCTCAGAGCCTGACCTCCCAGCTCTCTGTCCACACTCAGCTGCCAGCACCACAACTGAGGTGTGGCCCCCGCACCATGTCCTCTTCACTCCATTGTCCTGCTTGAGATGGGCTGGCCACACCACCGGTCCCTGTCTCCAGGTCAATCCCTGTGAACAGGCTGGGCAAGCACCAAGAAGAGGAGAACTGTGGAGGGAGGGAGAGTCATGCTTCTTCCATGAACTCATCCATGGAAGAGATGCCCACCAGCAGCACCAGGGCCACAGACTTTATTCTTAAGTCCAAGAAGTACTGATGAATGTTCTGGATTAACCAAAGATGGGACATTTTCTAAGTGTCCAAGACCCAACTTTCCCTATGCTGCTCCCTGCTCCAATGACACAACTACGTAGCACCACCCCCCCTCCCGACAAGGCCTTGGTGGCACCATGGACTCACCCCCTGCCCCCTCCCAGCAACACTAAAGGAAGCTGGATTAGGCTCTCTGCCAGATTACAGGAGCTGCCAGATCAGGGCTCCCCAGCCCTGGCTCCCATGGCCTTCCCAGGGCTTGGTGTCCTTACATTAACCCAGCCTGGAAAGGATGCCTGCTCTTCCTTTCTTGCTTACTAGACTGGCCTTGAATCTGAACCTCAGGGGGGCACAAAGTAGACACTGTCAGGACAGAAAGTATCCAGGCTTAAGTGAAGCTGGGATAGAGGCTGGGCAGTACTACTTACGTAAATTGTGAAATGTGGACCACAGTTCTCTTTCTTCAGCAATATAAATGCATTAAATACTCTCTGAGAGGCTCAGTGCCTGTGGCTCAACGGGCTAAGGCATCAGCCACGTACACCTGAGCTGGCGGGTTCGAATCCAGCCCTTGGGCCCGCCAAACAACAATGATGGCTGCAACCAAAAAATGGCCAGGCGTTGTGGCGGGCACCTGTAGTCCCAGCTACTTGGGAGGTAGAGGCAAGAGACTCACTTGAGCCCTGGAATTGGAGGTTGCTGTGAGCTGTGATGCCACGGCATTCTACCCAGGGCGACAGCTTGAGGCTCTGTCTCAAAAAAATAAATAAATAAATAAAAAATACTCTCTGAGATGGACCGTGGAAACATTTACCACTTACAGTGAGTGTGTGCTTCACTCCTGTGGTCCCTGGTGCACAAGAGGGCTCCACATTGTGCCCTCCTTACCCTGAGGCAGACAGCCCCTCCCAGATTTATAAAAAGCCCCTATTTGGGTCCCCACAGCAGGCTGACATGAAAGAAGGGACCTTCCCATCCTAGCCATCTGCTCAGGAGTTGGAAAGACAACATAAAGTCACTCCTAGAAGAAAAAAACAAAGATAGAAAAAGAGCTGCTTAGGCCCCTGTGGTCCTGGGAACCACAGAAGCAGGTGTCAGCCCTGACACGTCTCTGGATCTGGCCAAACAGGTGAGGTCCATGCAGGCTGGTGCTCCTGGGGGCAGGGTCTGGGCTTCTAGTGGGTCAGAGGCCCACAGGCCAGTGGGGCTGTCAGGCCACAGTGACTCAGCAGAGATGCTTCAATCCACTGATTGCTGCCCCATGACTCTGTCCTTCTCCAGATGGAGACACTCAGATTCACTTTTTCTACTAGTTCCCAGAGGGAAAGGGAGATAAACTGGACTGGGATGGAGAGGGAAACCCACAGTGATGCTAGGAGAGAAGGAACCTGGCAGTGTCCCGGAGCAGGCTGGAAAAATTATTCCAACTCTCAGTCTTGAAGTCAGGGGCTGCCCCGGTCTCTCAACTCCAACAATGGCTCTCTGCTTTCCTCAAGAGGATATCTGGGCAGCAGAAGGCTGCTCAATCTAGTTCTGGATATGTCATCACAGCTGACCCAAGCGCTCCTAGGTGGGCAAAGGGGAGGAGGGGGAACAGCCCACCAATCTGTTCCATGGGTGCCTGAGAGCCTAAGTGGCTTTTCTCTAGAGGGCAGGAAGCAGATGCTTAGACACTCCATGGGGCACACCTGGAGCAGTACGTACATCTGGACCGGTTCATCTGGGGCTGAGTGGGGTGAAAGAACTTTGCAGCAAGGCCCCAATCACTATATGGGGATTCAAGGGGCAGAGCATGCCCTCGGTGGCTTTATAAGACATTTCACACTCCTACAGGGAGATTTCAGGGTGCAGACCTCAGGTAAACAAGGAAACACACTCAGCCTTCCTCACAGCACCTACTTGCCCCGAGGTAGTGTACAGCTAAGGGGCCTATTGTCCTAGCAGCTGGGTGCCACACAGAGGCTTCAGTCTGCCCCTCTAGCAGCCAGCAAGTTCTTCCTCCTGCCCTGATCCTAAGGAAACTCTTCTGATGGAGAGACATCCCTCCCATCTAACCCTCGGCTTCTGGCCCTTTCTGTTTGAGTCTCCCCTTAGTTCTGGTCAAAGCTGCACCCTCCCCTCAGTCCCTAGCCTGTGAAGAACAAAGCCCTTTTGTCCACATAAATGTCCTGGACTCTCCTCTTGTCTCCTCACACCACAGTCCCCCCCAGAGTCCTCCCCCTCTCTTCCTGCTACCCCTGGTCCGGGCCCCAGAGCTGCCCTCTCAACGTGGGGTTGTCTACCTTCTCCATCCTCTGAATTCTCCAAAACCTCTCGGTGCCCAAACACTTTGTTGCCTCTAGCCTCTCCACTGTCCACTCGAGGTCAGTGTTCATGAGACCCTTTGCAGTCCCTGTCTGTGTCTCCATATATAAACGCGACCACAACCAGAAACACCCCTCTAACTAAGCTCCCCTGGTCTCAGCTGAAGTGCCACATGGCTGCTGGTTTCTGGAGGTGTCTCTGTAGCGATTATTCTGCCCTTTTGCAGCAGGCACTCCACACCCAACCCCAGGTGCTCTCCTAGCACTTGTCACCCTAAGTTTCTCCCCTTCTTCCATCCACAAAGAACGCTCTATAACCAGAGAGAAGAGGAAGCCAGTTCCTGAGGCCAGCCTAACTGCGGAAATAGCCTTTTCCCGTCCCACAACCCCAACCCTGCCCTGCCTGGTGAACGTCTTTCCTTCCACCCACTGGTAGCCTCACCTGCGCTGGCAACATCTCCCAAAGTTGTGCTGGCAATGAGGTGCCAGGGGTTCTAAAGCCCCAGCTGTCAGCAGACTGGGTCAGGCCGCCAGGGTCACAGTCCCTGGGCAGCACTGGGCTGGCTGCAGAAGCCGGGGCCTGCGAGCAGGTGTGCCTGAGCTGCCAGGCTCTGCAGCCGCCATCTCCACTCTGAGCCCAGGCTGGGGATTAGGGGTGGATTGCTCTGGGAGATTTCCCCCTCCCCTGGGGCTTAGAGGCTGTTCCTTCCCATCTGGCAGGAGACAGGGAGGTACACCAAGTGGGAGGACCAAGCTCTGAGGAGGTGCCCTCCCCAAGGCCAGCTGTTGCCCTGCGAGTTCAGTGTGCATGAGGATGCCCAAGCGTGACAGGGACCAACGGGGGTGGGGGGTGAGGAGGGGTATATATGGGGACATACAACGCGTGCACTCTTGCCACTCACCCACCCATAGGGCTGCTCCACCCTGCCCCTCCCACCACACATGTCCAGAAATACCTGTCACACGCACACAGCACCATCTCACCAAATCCCTGCTTCAGCTCCTAATGGGATTGGGCCTCCTAGCCAGGCTTCCAGGATAGGGAGGACCTGTCCAAAGCCAAGAAGACTAGAGCCTAAAGGAGGAATCCTTAGCAGATCCTAACATATCCAGCTCTACTCAGAGTCCTCTCCCTTTCCACATGCTTCCCTCTCCACTGGTTTAAAGCACCATCACTTCCAAGGCAGCTTCTCTACTCGAATAACCAACTGGAGGAAGCAGACAGCAGCCAGTCTCACCCGGGGAATTCCTGTCCCAGAAATCCACTTTCTGCTCAGGATACCACCGTGGCAAATTCTCCACTAGTTTCTACTTCCCACTCCCTGCTCGCTCTCTCTAGCACTGCCAGGCAAAAACACCCAGGATAAAACATGAATAGCAAACTCACAGCAGTCTTTCCCTCCTTGGACTTCATCTCTACAGCCCCAGCAGGAAATCTTGTGAGTGGCCAGCAGAGGGGGCCAGAGGTCCACAGCTGAGGACAGTGAGTGATCCAATGGCAGCAGAGCCCTGGGTCCGCAGGGTCTCTCCAATGGCAGTTTCCCACAGCAGAATTGCACTGTTCAAAGATACGAATTCTGCACCAGCTCGAGTCTACAAGGGGACTCAGGGCTTAAATACTGAGGTTCAACATAAGTCACGCTGATGGGACAGTCCCAAATTCAAGAAGGTGCAAAAAGATAAGGACCCAGTGCTATCTCTGGGGGCCAGTGCCAGGGCTGGCAGCCAAAGTCACCAAGATCAGGAGTCCCCACATCCTGGGCTCATAGAAACTGTACAAACATTAGCGGGGGCCAATGACTTGGAGTTTGTGAGGACAGAAGCGTGGCAAAGACACATTATACAGGTCCCGGTTTCTGGGGCAAGCTCTGATCTGTAGGATCAAAGAACACTTCCCGCAGCTCCCCACTTCTATACCCCTATGGTACTCAATCTTTATACTGTGGTACCACGCACTGTTCTTGCATGATAGTTATTTGTAAATAGGTCTTATGCCCCTATTAAACTGTAAGGAAGGAGAAGCAGATCTTGTATTTATCTGGGCCCTTCACTGTGCCTAGGATAGGACTGACTTTCCCTCAATACTTATATTTCAGAATGACTGAATAACCTTAGTCAGTTGCAATGAAAGACAGGCCATCCACTAGTGGGCTGTCCTCGGTAGCAACAAAGACAGCTTGGTCTTCTTATACTCAAGACCTTCCTTCCCGGTTCCCTCCTTTCTAGGCACCACAAAGCTAAAAAAAAAAATTTTTTTTTTTTTTTTTTTTGTGACAGAGCCTCAAGCTGTTGCCCTGGGTAGAGTACCGTGGCCTCACAGCTCACAGTAACCTCCAACTCCTGGGCTTCAGTGATTCTCTTTATTATTATTATTAAATCATGGTTGTGTACATAAATTAAGTGATTCTCTTGCCTCAGTCTTCCAAGTAGCTGGGACTACAGGCGCCTGCCACAACGCCCAGCTATTTTTTGGTTGTAGTTGTCATTGTTTGGCAGGCCTGGTCTGAATTCGAACCCATCAGTTCTTGGTGTATGTGGCTGGCCCCTTAGCCACTTGAGCTGTAGGTGCCACCCCCAAGCTAAAATTTTTAACCTTTTTCTTATAAGCAAAAAAAAGGGAAAAAGAAAAGACAGTGGCAGCCGGAGGCACTGGGAGAGGGACTGGGTGAGCTGAGCACAGGGGGCCCTCTCTGCACACACAGGTCTCACTCCCCAGGCTTTCTGGGATCATGAAGGCTCAGAAGCAATAGCAGAAGGTTCCTGCAAGGCCATACTGACTCTCAGGAGTCACTCCCAACCACAGGCATCACCAGGAACAACTTACCCATCAGCACAACAACTAAACAGCAGGCAAAGGGGGGGGGGGGTTTCAGACGTGAGCAAATAGTCTGCTAATAGAAAGAAAACAAATAGGAACCACCAGGGAGATGTCTGCAAGGCAAGCTAGCAGGAGAAAGAGCTTTTTCCCTTAGCCTGTTCTTGTCTTTATATGTGAGAAGTGTTCCAAATCTGCCAAGGACACAGAGAGTCGAAGACACAGTGGCAATGAGGGAAAAGTGATAAGAACCCTGAGCATGAGACTCATATCCACCCTTGTTCTGCCACCTTAGTCAAGGCACTGCAGGCTCTGAGGTTGTCTCCACAGTTGCAATGGGAGGAGTGTGTAAAGAGTGGGACAGAAGGCGAGTGTGTCTGGCAGGAAGATATGCCACAGCTGGGCTCCCAGGGCACTGGATAAGCCTTGCAATGGCCCACACAGTGCTTGACAGTCAGATTTAGATCTTAGTCTAGATCCTTAGCCTGCCATTGCTGCTTCACAATTGCAAGAGGCGGTGGGAGCACTTGCAAAGCGGCAGCCCGCATGAAGGGGCCCAGAGGAATGACACTGGTGGCACTGAGAGACAGAGGGGAGGCTGAATGAGTTGAGCCTCAGAAATTCTTTGCAGCTGAGCCTTGGTTTTCCTGGCTACAAATGGTATGTGTGACCATACCATTTGACCATATCAAAATAGTGACTGGCCTTTAGGGTTTCCTGACCACGTGTATACATGCATGCACACACAAACCAGTGTTTGCGCGCACACAAACGGTATCTGAAAGGCTTGGCCTGGGACAGAAAAAGCCAGAAAAGCAGCCACTATAGGGAGCAAAGTGGAGAAAGCAGCAGGCAACCTGAGAAGAGCCTCTAAGAACACTAAAGCAACGTGCTCTGAAAGGACACAGGCTGCCAGGCTACTCTCCTGCAAAGGAAAGCAGCCACTGGGTATGTGGCAGCATGCACATTTTCTATCAATTTTGGCCATCTCCTTCTGCCGCCCCCTTCTGGAGGGAGGTAGTGAGGAAGGGAGTCACCACTGGCAAAGCACAGGGCAGGCAGCTGAGCTGTGGCAGGGGTCTCCAGCCTCTTTCCACCCTGCCAAGTTGAGCCTGAGTTTGCTGGCAACAGATCGGCTCTTGTCACCCTGAAAGGAAGGAAGCCCAGCTCCTGGGCACAGGCTCTGCTCTCTGCACGTCCAGAAGGTCTCAGCCTTCTTTTACTGGGTTCCCCTTAGTTTGGTCTCCTCACCCCATATCCTTCTTCCTCTTCCCTTAACTCTTATGTCAAGCCCCTTCCTCCTTTAATATTATTTTTTATTTCAGATTAATATGAGGGTACAAATGATTAGATTCAAATAGAGATAACTTTAATAGCCTTTACATATTACATCTTTCTCCTCTTTCTTTGCTTGTTGTTATTCTTCCGTTCTTTCCTACTACCCCCCACCCCCACCTTTTATTTTTTTGCAGTTTTTGGCCGGGGCTGGGTTTGAACCCGCCACCTCTGGCATATGGGACCAGCACCCTACTCCTTTGAGCCACAGGTGCCACCCCCTACCCCCTTTTTAAAATTCTCCCAACTTCCTTCTTTTCTTAAAAAAAAAAAAAAAAAAGCACAAACCACACATTTGAAAGGTAGGAAACTTGAGAAGTCATAGGCTTTAGGAGAAAAGAACAACACTGAAAAAAACCACTAAATTTAGTACCTTGGAATGCAAGGTGAGGCCTCAAAAAAATCTCAAGCCCTAAATGTGCTATGAAAATCTCCCAGCAAGGATTCTTCCCTGAAAGGCTGTCAGCTTCTCTACTGCCCACCATGTCAGGTGGAAATGGGGGTTTAGGAAGTGGTCATTATTCAGAGGTCCTGCCCCCAACACTCGCTTTCAAACACAGCCAGAAAGTGCATCTTCTTAGAAACACATGTTAACAAAGAGCCCTGCTTCCCCTCTGGGAAAGGCAACAGGAAGCAGCCACGTGGTGGGCATGTTTCCTGGGAGCATATTTAGAGGCACAACCTTATGAGCAGACAGAAGGGCTGGGGGAGCCAGCACAGAGCAGGAGCAGCAGGTACACCCCATGCCACCTTTCCTGCTTCAGGGCAGAATGGGGTGCCTTCTCTCTTGCTAGTCCTTTATTGGTATAATCCCATAGACACATCTGATGAGGGAGTCTTTCTTGGGCATGAACTGGAAATAAGATAGTAAGCAGTAGAGAGAACTACTTACCTAGGTCACTTTTAGGCTAATTAAACTTTGTACAGGCAGGCTCAGCGCCTGTGGTTCAATGGGCTAAGGCACCAGCCATGTACACCTGAGCTGGCGGGTCCAAATCCACCCTGGGCCCGCCAAACAACAATGATGGCTGCAACCAAAAAAGGGCCGGGCATTGTGGCGGGCGCCTGTAGTCCCAGCTACTTGGGAGGCGAAGGCAGGAGACTTGCTTGAGTCCAGGAATTGGAGGTTGCTGTGAGCTACAGCACTCTATCCAGGGTGACAGCTTGAGGCTCTGTCTCAAAAAAAAGAAAAAAACAACTTTGTACAGGCAGGTAGAAAAGATGAATGCTTTCACAGTCATTCCATTTCCCTTGAGGAGGGTATACTGGGACTAGGCCCAAAAGAAAGTGAACCAAGAAGTGGCATCTCTTTCTCTTTGGACAATTTTTAGGAAAAACAAGAGTGCCTTCTCCTCCATCCTATTTGCCAAGAATAATTTAGAATGACTCCTTTCTAAAAGCAGAGGATGGAAACACAGGACTCTTGGGTGATCCTGCTGATTCAAGGGCTCAGCGCTTGGCCATGAGCTGATGTGATTAAACAAGCAATGTGTGTGAAAGCATTCTGCAGACTGTAGCAGGCTGTTCAGCTGACTGCCAACGCCAGGAAGGCTTTCAAAGGGACATGACCAGCACCATTCGGGGGGGCATGCCCACAATGGAATTGAGCCCTGAGAAGTCAGTAGATAGGCACGGGGCCCAGATTATATTTGGGTCTGAAGCTGCCTTCTCAGACTGTGAAGAAACTTTATATAATGAAGGTAATATTACAGAGCACTTGTCTTTCCAAGGCAAGGTTCGCCTTTCCATTTGCCCAAAGGAGGCCTCCTGGTCACAGTATCACCCTGGATCTGATTTAGGTTTTGCTGAGCATGCTCAATTATTCACTAGCCATAGATACTGGCCCAGCTTTGGGGTTCCACTGGTGGGGTGTCTGAAGAGCGGTAAGGAAGAGGAAAGGGATGTAGGGAGAACTCCCAGAATCAGACTTAGGAAAGGTCAAAGAGGACAAATGAAGCAGGGAGCAGGAGGGGCTCTGAGTTGCCTCTGGAGGACTTGGGAAACAGAGACTGGGGTGAGGGGGAAGAGCAGCCAGACAAGCTGCTTGCAACACATCAGTACCCATCCCTGGAGAGGGTGGGGAGGTAAGAGAAGACTACTATCCCCAGAAACTGTGCTCATTCCCCTGCCCCACATTGCAGCTCAGAAGAGCCACTGAGTCCCTAGAAGTCTGGAAGGAATGCAATGGGGTCTGTGCATTCACTCTGCTTCTATTTCAGAGCCCTCTCTGTCCCGTGAGGTAGAAACACAGCGAACTCAAGCTTCACCTTGAAAAGAAGAGGCAGAGGCAGGGATCAGGTTAATGTTACTGTATTTCCATTGCCTCATCTGGCACCAGAAGAGGCTGGGGTTACGTTTCTCATCTCAGGGATGAGGCAGATCCAGGGAAGAATGTGCTTGGTAGCTGGGGAGAACTGAGCCAACTCCCATGACCCATGCCCACATCACCAGCGCTGGCTCCTCACCGTCTAGAACCTGATGGCAGGGCACTTCCGCTGTTATTATCTGCTCTAACACAGGGGGCTGACATCCAAATCTTGAGCATACCTTCCTCTTGGGCAGTGCTGTGGCATGTCTAAGAGAGAAGGGCAGAGACCTGGCTGGCATCTCACCTGTGTCTGGGCTGGCACCATCTCAGCCCTTGGGCAGAGGCTACAAAGAGCAACAGACAGGGAGCTTGTCTCCCATAAGGTTTTTTTTTTGCAGTTTTTGGCTGGGGCTGGGTTTGAACCCGCCACCTCCGGCATATGGGGCCGGCAGCCTATTCACTGAGCCACAAGCACTGCCCTCCCATAAGGTTTTGGCCTGAGCTTAGGGACAAGGGGTTTAAGAGGGCATAATCTCAGATTTTGGCTAGGTAGTTTGGAAATTATCAATTTCACCCCCTGTGTCCTGGGGAATTCTGTACTCCCAGAAGCCAGAGCTAACCGGGAGAGCAATGGATAACTTTCAATCTGGAAAGAGAGCCTGAGGGTGTCAGCGGGAAAAGATGAATAAAGGCTAATCCTGGGGCAGTGCCTGTGGCTCAGCGAATAGGGCTCTGGCCCCATATACCAAGGGTAGAGGGTTCAAACCCAGCCCCAGTCAAACTGCAACAAAAAAATAGCCGGGCGTTGTGGCGGGCACCTATAGTTCAGCTACTCGGAAGGCTACAAGAGAATTGCCTAAGCCCAAGAACTGGAGGTTGCTGTGAGCTGTGACGCCATAGCACTCTACTGAGGACTACAAAGTGAGACTCTGTCTCTAAAAAAAAAAAAAAAAAAAATAGCTATTGCCACTGGTTCTATTCTACAGTCAAGAGGATGCTGGCTTGGCACCTATGGCTTAACGGGCAAAAGCGCCAGCCACTTACACCTGAGCTGGTAGGTTCGAATCCACCACGGGCCCGCCAAACAACAATGACGGCTGCAACCAAAAAATGGTCAGACATTGTGGCGGGCGCCTGTAGTCCCAGCTACTTGGGAGGCAGAGGCAGGAGACTCACTTGAGCCCAGGAATTGGAGGTTAATGTGAGCTGTAATGCCACAGCACTCTACCCAGCGCGACAGTTTGAGGCTCTGTCTCAAAAAAAAAAAAAAAAAAAAAAGTGAGTGATGGGGCCTGTGAAGAAAAGAGGGAAGCAAATAGGCAGCTGGTGACTGGATGGATGAATCTAGACCACTCCCTTGTCCTTAGTTCCACATGGCCAGCTAGGACTCAGGCTAAATGTCACCTCCTCAGGGAAGCCCACCCTCACTGCCCAGATCCCCATCGAGGTCCCACATTTTTTTTTTTTTTTTGAGACTGAGTCTCACTTTGTCACCCTTGCTAGAGTACTATGACATCATAGCTCACAGCAACCTCAAACTCTTGTGCTCAAGCGATTCTCTTACCTCAGCCTCCTGAGTAGCTGGGACTACAGGCGCCTGCATAGCTCTTGGCTATGTTTTAGAGACAAGGTCTTGCTCTTGCTCAGGCTGGTCTCGAACTCCTAAGCTCAGGCAATCCACCCACCTCAGCTTCTCAGAGTGCTAGGATTACAGGCGTGAGTCACCACGCCCGGCCTTAGGAACATATTTTACCTTCTCCTTATACATCTCTCTTCTGCATGGTGTTTGTCACCATTACAGTGTTTAAAATATTAACGAGTAATTACATGTCTACTGTCAAAGGTTCCTACTTTGAGCTAGATAGCAAGTTCCTTGAGGGTAGAGACCTTGTCATCATCTCTGCTCTGTCCCAACCCCTACTGCACACTGTAGGTGCTCAAGAGGTGTTTGTTTATCGGATGACTCAGAGAAGTGGCCACCTGAGCCTGGGGTGGCGTGAGGCAGCTTCCTCGCCCCTCCTTAGGTCCTCATGGGCCTTGAAGGAGTCAGGTATCCTGGGTGGCATTTTTGCTCCTTCCAGTAGGGACAGCTTAGCAACTCAGAACTCAAAAAGGAAAAGAAAAAAAAAAACCTAATTAAGAAGCTTTGTGATTAAATGAAACTGAAACTGTTTGTCCCCATAGACAGGGAACGGAAATGAGGAATCCCAGTGCGGGTCCTGCCTGCGACCCATTTCCTGCCACAGTGGGCAGGCCCGAGGAGGCTAGTGGAGATGTGAACCAGGGAGGTAGCTCTGGCCTACTTTCTGCTGCTGCCCAAGCATCCCCAAACCCTTGCCAGGGCTGCCAGCAGGCTGTGCAGCAGCTGAGGTCACCACATGGGCACATTCATGAGCACTCACTATACGCTAGGCACGTTACCACCAGCGTCTCATTCATCCTCTTCACCCCACTGGGTGGAGGGGAAACTGAGGCACAGAGAAGTTATATAACTTGTCCAAGAGCACCTAGGAAGGATTTGGACTGGTGCTTTTGCTCTTTGCCTGGCTCTCCTGCCTCCCCATTTTTTCCCTAGTTTTTTCTAGGACGACTGTTAAGAGGTAGACAGGACCAGCCCCAGCCATGGAGGATTTTAAGCACAAATCTAGTACCCTGAGTAAAGTAAAAGGAGCAGGGCTGAGGGCCCAGCAACCTGAGGAATAGCCCCGATGAGACATGGCCTCACTTCTGCCAGCACCTGGGGTACAGAGGGGAGAGTTTAGCATTTGTCCACAGGGATATGGACACCAGTTCACTTGACTTTCACTGTCATCAGCTTTGCACCTGGCATTAAACTGGGTGCTGGGAGTTCTAAGAGTGACCATGTGGCCCAGAGAACTTCACTCACAGTCCAGGGAAAAGATAGGTCCAGACACTAATAGCAATGAGAACAAGGTGTGACGCTAGCCAGAGGAGGGCCACCAGAGGTCTGGGGGCACCAATGGGGTGTCTGAAATCCTGGCATGGTTTGCAGGTAACTCTTCCCTCGGTGACATTTGAGCTAAGCCTTGAAAGATGCCAGATACACGTATGATGAGACCAGAGTCACTGCAGGCAGGACGGACAGGCTGCTCAAAGGCCCTGGGGCAGGGAGTGCAGACTCCATTCAGGGAACAGAGAAGGCACATGTGCCAGGAGCAACATGAGCTAGAGGGAACAGCAGGGCAGGAGGTTAGAGAGGGAGGCACGGCCCGGTTATGGGGGGCCTTCCCACCTTGGGAGTCTGGATTCGATTTGAAGTATGTTGGGTAAGTTCTAGCATGATTCAGTCTGGCTCAGATTGCTTTAAAGATCCCTGTAGTTCTCTGTGTGAAGAATAGACTGCTGAGGACCTGGAGCCCTCGGGAGACCCTATTGTAGGGCTCTCATGGGACACCCAGCGAGAACGATGGTGACATGGACTGGGGATGGGGGTGTGGCAGCAAAGATGGCAAGATGCGGACAGATTTGGCATTTTAAAGGCCAGGGCACCAGGAAAATGTGAAGGGTGAGTCCAGGGCATGGGGTGCCTTTTCCTGGGGGCAGATGTGGGTTTGTAACTTGTCAGGTTCAGGTGTGGCGCTTGCTGGGGCAGGTGGAGGTGAGGGGTCAGAGCAGCCAGGAGAGAGTGCAGAGGGTGACAGAGCAGAAGGATAGACCCCAGAAGAAGTCAAGATTTAAGGAGGGGGCTTGGCACCCGTAGCTCAGTGGTTAGGGTGCCAGCCACATACCAGAGGTTGGCGGGTTTGAACCCAGCCAGGGCCTGCTAAACAACAATGACAACTACAACAATAAGAACAGCAACAACAACAAAAATAGCCGGGCGTTGTGGCAGGCACCTGTAGTCCCAGTCACTTGGGAGGCTGAGGCAAGAGAATCGCTTAAGTCCAAGAGTTGGAGGTTGCTGTGAGCTGTGATGCTATGGCACTCTACCGAGGGCGACATAATGAGACTTTATCTCAAAAAAAAAAAAAAAAAAAATTAGCATTGATGAAAGTGACGAAGGAGGCATGGCAGAGGGGTAGAAGGAGAACCAGGCAGGTCTGTCCCTGACCGCTCAGACAAGACTGTGACATTCCAGCCACCACCTCTAACCCTCTCCATCAGGGAGGAACAGCCAGACTGCAAGTGGAGAGGTCTGTTCTGCCATGTCCACAGCTGGCTCCTACCTGATGCCAGAATGTTCCTGGTGCCTGCCATTCCTTTCCTGAACACTCCTGTCTTCTAGGAACCGGAGTCTGATGCCTGCCCTGTGGTTCCCACCCCCACCTCTTACAAACTCCTCCTTCCTTCTTTAGAAGAGCTCTTTTGGAGCAGGGTTCTCCGTTTGGCCTTTCCCCATCTCCACTGGGATTTCCCAGCAGCCCGGAGCTGACAATCACCTTGGCTTCTGAATGCCGCTGATGAATGGTGTTAGCCTCATTGCAGACCTGGGACTGGCTGTTTCCATCAGTTCCAGCGTCCCAGGAGAGGTGGCCCCCAAAGCACATTGGTTTAGGCTCCCCATGGGCCCCCCTCAAGAGCTCAAGAAGAAGAGTTACTCATAAGGCCACCTATGGTCAATGGGCTCTTAGAGGCCACATCGATTTCAGTGTTTATTCAATAGAAACGTGTACTTGGCAGAAGTGCAGGGGAAGAACGTTCCAGGCAGAGGGACCAAAGAAGGGATGGGGGAGTAAACTATGGAAGTCTGGGCTGTATTCAGGTTGCTGCCCAGCGTACTAGAGGCAGGATCTGCCTGGAGAGGTTCATTCACGCATTCATTTACTTTTACATTCATTCATTTACTTAATGAACATGGGTGAGGGCTCACTTTATAATGGTGTTGATAATCACAATAATGGTGATGGCCAGCATTTATTTATATATATATATTTTTTTCAGTTTCTTTTTGGCCGGGGCTGGGTTTGAACCCGCCACCTCTGGCATATGGGGCCGGTGCCTTACTCCTTTGAGCCACAGGCGCCGCCGATGGCCAGCATTTATTAAGTCCTAATATGTGCTAGAGACTTCACTGAAAGCTGTACCTATATTTCCCTATTCAATCTCCACAATACCTACTGGTGTTATCCCTAATTTAGAGATAAGAAAACTGAGGCTCAGAAGACTTAAGACACGCACCCAGTGCCTCCCTGGCCCTAAGCTTCTAGGTAGGGCTTAGACTAAGGACTGACTAGTGGATTTCATACCCAGTTTCCTCCCATAGCCCCTTGGTGTTTAATCACTGTTGAGATAAAGGTACTCCAGAGAAAGAAAAGGCAAGAGGGAATTGTTGTCCCTAGAGCATCTCTGATGAGCCAGGCGCTACCTGATCAAATTTTATCTTCACAACAGGCTTGAGAAATTGACATTTATTGCTCCATTTTCTGGAATAGAAAACAGGGGATCAGCAAAGTGAAGCATCTGTTCCAAGGTCACAATGCAATTAAGTGGAAGAACCGGGCGGGTCACCGGATGGAGCTTCAATTCTTTGCTCTGCTATGCCTAGCTTTAGAGAAGTGATCTGCTTAATTTGATTCCTCAGTCTTCTGAGGCACCTATGGCACCAGCAATTACTTCTCATCTCCCTTGCATTATGTAATCAGGAACCTGAGACCTCCAGCACCTCTAAGTGGGCACTGACCGGGTCTGCAGAACCGAGCCCCTTTCTAAGCCTGAGCCATGTTGGACAGCGGCACCTCGTGGTCATGCCTGGTATTGCATCCCAGGTTTTGTATCTTTTTGGAGGCTCGTTTAAGGTACATTGTTTATGTCAAGTTAGTGAGCACCACTGTGTGCCAACCCTGGGTGGTCCAGAGATGAACAAGACATGGCCCTTGCCCTCAGGGAGCCCGCATAATCATAACAATAGGTAAGAGAGGAGACAGCGGACCTCCAAGCCCTGTCTGGGACATCTGGGGAGTCTCCCCAGCAGAGGTGGCACTTGTGCTGAGTCTTACATGAGTAGGAAACTTCCAGACAGGTGAGGAAAGGGTATTTCACACAGGGGCAATAATGCTTGCAAAAGCTCAGGGTGTCCAGGGAAGGTAGAGTTGCCAGATAAAATACACCATATGAGATTAAATTTTTCTTTCTTTCTTTATTTTATTTTTGAGACAGAGCCTCAAGCTGTCGCCCTGGGTAGAGTGCTTTAGCATCACAGCTCACAGCAACCTCCAACTCCTGGGCTCAAGTGATTCTCCTGCCTCCACCTCCCAAGTAGCTGGGACTACAGGCACCCACCACAATGCCCCGCTATTTTTTGGTTGCAGCCGTCATTGTTGTTTGGTGGGCCCGGGCTGGATTCAAACCCACCAGCTCAGGTGTAAGTGGCTGGCACCTTAGCGGCTTGAGCCACAGGTGCCGAGCTGAGATTAAGTTTATTAAAACTTATTTTTAGTATATATATGTCCCAAACATTTCATGGGACATATTTGTACTAAAAATTATTTGTTGTTCATCTGAAATTTAAATTTAACTGAACACCATCTTGAATTTGTATTGCTAAATCTGGCAGCCCTGCCAAGAAAGGGGAAAGGAGCTGGGGATGGCTGGAGCCCAAAGGACATTGGGGAAGTGGCAAGAGAGACTGGTAAAAGAGCATGTCATGCAGAGAATGTTAGGCTAAGGTGTCAACCTTCATCCTGTGGTCATTGGGGAAGGACTCTGTACAGGGCCCTGTGCATGGTATGGGGGCACAAACATGGCTGTCACTAGTAAGCTTACCGTCAAGAACACAAGGGGAGTCGCAGCCCCAGGTGAGGGGAATGGCAAAACCTCCTCCTATGGTACCCATAGCAAGTGCTCTGTGGACAGGCACAGCTGCCTGGGAAGTCAAGGAGGCTTCCTGGAGGAGGGGGCAGATGATTTGACTCAGCAAAAGAGATTTCCTACCTGCACACAAGCCATCCCTGCCTCTCCCTGGTTTGGGTGTGGGGAGACACACTTGCAGGTCAGCCCCCTCTCTAGATACCACATTGTAAGCTTTTTCCCACTTCCTTGCCTTTGAACCTGCTGCTTCTGCTGTCAAGAATGCCCTTCTTTGCCTAGGTATCTCCTACTTATTCTTTTTGTTGATTTGTTTTTTAAGAGACAGAAGGTTGCTCTGTCATCTGGGTAGAATGCAATGGCATGACCATAGCTCACTGTAGCCTAAAGTGAGCTATGATCTGGCTCCAAAAATCCTCCCAGCTCAGCCTCCTGAATAGCTAGGACTTCAAGTGCTCACCACCATACCCAGCTATTTTTTTTAATTTTCTTATAGAGATGGGGTCTCGCTATATTGCCCAGTCTTATCTAGCTCTCTGGGCTTCACACAATCTTCCCACCTTGGCTTCCCAAAGTGCTGGGATTACAGGCGTGAGCCACCACACCCAGCCCTATTTGTTCTTTTCGTTAAGATTCCAGTCCAGTACAGTGACCCCCTACACTTGCCAGGGAGCTTTCCCTGGCTTCACTTAATAGCCCCCCACCCAGACTAGGTTATTGTGCTTACCCTGCCAGTATGAGTAATTTGTACATATTGATTCATTGTATCGCTAAACAATTTGTTGAGGTAGCTCCTATTACTATCTGCATGTTACCGATGAAGACACAGACATTAAAGAGCTTGCCCAAGTTCATAGAGGTAGTAAGTAGCAGAGCCAGGATTTGAACCCAGGAAGTCTGGCTCTAGTTTGTGATCTTAACCTCCACACTATAACACTTGTGGTAATATTGCTCACACTGAGCTTTCATTGTTTCAGAAGGGGTTTCAAGGGCTCTGTGTGTCCTGTGATACCTACATAATCAGCATATATGATTATGTGTGTGTGTTTCTGGAGAAGGGTTCACAGGTTTTCATCACCTACTCACAAGTTTCATGATCTTCAGTGGTTTGGATTCCCCACACTATTTGCTTTTGTGCACTGAGCTCTCCAAGGCCGGGGCCTGTTCCTTGTGGGTGGCTGGTGCCCAGCTCAGGCCCAGTGCAGAATGGTTTTGATAAAGGTTGGCCAACTGACTGGCAGATGCCTGAACCAGCCGCAGCCAGCTCTTTGTCCTGGCCCAGACTCCACAGGTTACTCCTAGGTAGTACTCAGGAGGCCAGGATTAGTGTTCTTCCTCTCTCAGAAGAGAGGACATTAGGTCCTGGATACCCAAAGGTGTGGACATTGGAAGTGGCTCCATGCAAGAGCCTGGTTTTGAGTCCCAAAGCAACTCCCAATTGGTATGTGTGACTTTGAGCATTATTTTCCATTTCTGGGCCTTAGTTCTTGCCTCACCCAAGTGTGCCATGGATGAACAGGGGTCCTTCATCCCCATTCACAGGGCATGAAACTCACTTGAGGCATAGGGCAGGGAGGGGGATGCAGACATGAATGAAGTGGTCCCTCTCCTTGCTGCCTTGAGGAACCCACAGTCTAGTCCTCAAGGTCTGCACACAGTGACCACTCAGTATGTGCGTATCAGTCAGCTGTTAACTGAGATAACACTGCAAAACAAAAAGATCCCCTATATCCAATGACTTGTCACAAGTGGCTATGTTTCTTGCTTATGGGTTTTTGTCTGTGGGTCAACTGGGGTGGCCCTGTTTCAGCTTAGGAGTTGGGTCAGGATGTCCATGTGTCTCTCATTCTAGGGCCAGCTGTTACCCAGGGCAAGCCTTCTCGGGGCAGACAGCAGAAGCACAAGAGGCCAAGCCAAATCAGCAAACACACATAAAGTCTCTGCTTACATCATGTCTACTAGAATGTTCCAGCGGTCAACACAAGTCATATGGACAAATCCAGCTTCCAGGAGGCAGGGAAATGGCCTCTGCCAACTTTGCAAAGTCACATGGCAAAAGACATGGGTGTGAAATTCCATGACAGGGAGGGACTGAAGTATCAGGAGCCATAGGTGTTTATCCAATGACAAGATGTGCCCCACTGTGGCAGGAGTGGGCAGTGGGCTCTCACTGTGTCCCACCGTGGACAACAGCCTCACTAACCGTCTTCTCTATTCCTCGGCAGGAGCTCAGTGAGTACAACGCCACAGCCATAAAAAGCCCCACCAACACAGTCACTGTGCAGGGCCTCAAAGCCGGCGCCATCTATGTCTTCCAGGTGCGGGCACGCACTGTGGCAGGCTACGGGCGCTACAGTGGCAAGATGTACTTCCAGACCATGACAGAAGGTGAGCAGAGTCCACTAGGCAAGAGGAGGGCTCTGACCCCATACCCAGAGCAAACTTGAGGGCCACCATCCTATGAAGCACCTTTGTGCAGAGTAGAAGTCACCACCTCTTCTAAAAGTCAAACTTCCTGGGCGGCTCCTGTGGCTCAGCGAGTAGGGCGCCGGCCCCATATACCGAAGGTGGCGGGTTCAAGCCCGGCCTCGGCCAAACTGCAAAACAAAAAAATAGCCGGGCGCTGTGGCGGGCGCCTGTAGTCCCAGCTACTAGG